>BMAT01009394.1:159774-170948 GCA_019649035.1 Elysia marginata | reverse complement strand
ATATCAGAGACGGCGCTAGGGACATTTGAAAGCGTGCTGCCACACTGTAATGTAAGGAGCGCCACCGTACACCACACCCAGTCACATCATTCTGACACCTAGCCCTTAATCCATAATGCCAGACACTAGGCGGATCAGCTGCTAATACCAATTATAAAGTCCTTGGTTTGACTCTGCCGGGGATCGAACCACGCACCTCCCGATCTCTGAGCGAGTGTCTTACCGCTAGGCCACAGAGCCGCTCCTAAAGGGGGGGGGGGGGGGTAATCGTAAGCAAGATATTGGTGATTTGATCGTCACAAAATGGAAGCCTGTCGTGGGCATGTAGTTTGGTTGGAACAAGATGAAAGCCCGAAGTAGATAGTCCGGTAGTTTAATGAATAAGCAGGATGTTGGTGGTGAGAAGTGAAGGCTTGGCATTATGTAGTTTGTCTATTACATGGAGAGTCCTAAGTCGATTTATGTATGACGCATCGGGTGAGCACGTAGCTGGACAATTTAATAGAAGGAGCGTAGGTAATACACGTAGGTTGTTAGACCATGGGCAAACCTTAGGCTGTTGGTTGGTTGTTTGAGTTTTTAACGTCCCAGTCAACTTCGAGGTTATATCAGAGACGGCGCTGGGGACATTTGAAAGCGTGCTGCCACACTGTGATGTACGGAGCGCTCCATACACCACACCCAGTCGCATTATCCTGACACCGGGCCGACCAGACTTAGCACTAAATCCATAATGCCAGACACTGGGCGGATCAGCTGCTGCTACCAATTTTAAAGTCTGACTCGGCCGGGGATCAAACCACGCACCTCCCAATCTATGAGCGAGTGTCTTACCGCTAGGCCACAGAGCTGGTCAAAGCTTAGGCAGAACATTCAGTTTGGTTGGTAAATGTGGAAAGTAAAGCGGGGGAAGGATGGGTGAATTTTGATTTGAACGTGGGAGAAGCTAGATAGAGCAATTTTTTTTTTGTAAGAACATCGGGGAAGAGAAATCTGAAGACGTATAGTTTGGTCGCTTGCGGCAGGGTAGGCTGGAAATGTAACTAGATTGGCACAAAGGAATGCGTGTTAATTAGATATAAACCCTTTTAGGAACAGTACTGTATGCGGCTATGTGGACTGTTTTGTTTTGTTTGGGGTGCAGGAGTTGCGAAGAATACAGATTTGAGATGTTTGATACTCCGTAAATCTTAGTCTAAACCTGTGCTCTTTCTGATATTGAGGGGCGTAGAGACTAGGCATCCGTTTACTTTGACAGAACCTCTGGTCTTTGCTCATAACCTTTCTTTGTTCTTTCATAAACATTCAACATGTGTTTCAATACATAAACGAGTACATACTTAGTTTTCTCTTATGATTTTTACGATGTGGGAGTATTTATGATTTGTACCATTACTCTATTTCTTAAGAATTTCGCTGGTGTTTTTTTTTTTTTGTTTATATAGTTAGTTTGTCCAAAGATGCTGCTATTTGCTATGAAAAAAGTAATTTGCGAAAATACATTCAAATTCTTTAATGTACTTAAATCCTACCAAATATTTAATTTTAATTGGGATTTGCAGTACGTTCACATATAACATAAAAAGTTTGACCAAAGCTTTCTATAGCCTACGCATTTCCCAATCCCATTGTCACACCGAGAAGGCATGAACGAAGTACATCCAATAAAGGCAATGTCACGAGACCTACTGTGAATCGTTATAGAATAAAATAAATTAGACTGTTTAAAATACTTTCAAAGCTTTACAACCTTTTCTTTCCTCAAACAACATTTTTTGTGCTTATTTTCATGCTGTTAAGTAATGTTTTTTTTTCTTTGAAAAGTTGTTTGTTATAAAGAGCGAATAAACCGTTTTCTTATGTTCTACTTGTGTGTTTGTTGTTTGTTTGTTGTTTTTTTTTCTTTGCGTGAATGTATAGTACGTTGAAAGATAATTATTTTTTTAAAATTTGGATAGCCAAAAAAAAAAAACCCCCCAGAAAATCCGAAAACTCCATAATTTGTCGGGTTCTTTTTATTTAGTTAGTTTGTGATACAGATTTTGCTTTCAAAAGCTGATTTACCAGATATTTTGAAAGAGGACTCCTCATAATTATATTATCAACAAATAAAACTGATTCAATGACAATATCTACAAATGTCAGGTTTTTCAGGACTGGGCTTAGTAAAACTTTAAAAAATTACATAGATTCTTTATTATTTTTCAATTATTAAGATCGGGTGCCATGAAGGCCAAATAAGAAGAGAGCCGTAGTTATGATAACAGGTGTATAGTCTTTTGAACGTGATATTTATAATTTAGTAATGATACATAATTATATCCTAGGGTTCAAGCTTTGATTTAATCATTAATGAGCTAATATTCAACTTATAGGCTTTTTAAGGTTCCAGAAAAAATGAATTTTTTTAAATGCGGTTTTGAGAACAACAAGTTTCCATCAGAAAAAATTGAAAACGTTGTATTGAAACAAAACAGCTGCATACAAAAGGCTCAATTTGTACACATGTTTGTCTTTACGGGCTTAGTAAAAAGTTTGTATTAAAATATTGCCAAAGATGTATGTGTCACTTCTCTTTGCAGGACCCGAAAACTTACAAGTAATTTTTTTCAATTTGACAAAAAAAGCTAGGTAGTCTGTTTTTGTTATCAGGTCAAGAATAGTTTCATTTTTTTCTCGCGCTTAAAATTAATTTATCCTGCGCCGGAGAAGAGTGCAGTTTATTAACGTTACAGTCTTTTTAAAGCTGGCGTGTATCTCTCATATCGATCTGTTTTATCTTAAGAAACTCACAGCAGCCGTGTTGTGGATGTTTGTTTGGGTTTTTTTGTGATTTTCTTAAAGGTGTATGTCACTATGTGCGTCCCCCCCCCCCTCACCCGCCCCTGGATTATCTGGCTGCTCTCAATGAAATGAGCTCGTTCTAATATTGACGTCCTTTTCTTGTTGTTTTTTGAAGCGAGATATCTGACCACGAATTCCTGTTTTAGTTGGTGCATCTGCAATTTCTATGCATTCACCTCTACAGTAAGTGTAGACATCAAATCCTAGTTTGGTTCATGTTTGAATGGCTTCGATAGACTAGACATATCCATCCAATAAAATGTATGGAAAAAATTAATTTTGATATTCGTTTTCATTTTATGGATTATATATGGGTCAAGGTGCTAATCGCAGTAAGTCGCTTACATCCACTTCTGTTGCTTGAACCAAATAATATCGAAATCGGAAAGCAATCACTTTTCGCCATGATATAAAACTAAAAGGACAAGTTCTTGAAGGACGAACATGGCGTTTGTTGCGTTTTGCTTCAGAGCCTTCTGTTTCGTATTTTCTTTATCATGTCATACAACACCAATAGTTTACTATAAATAGTCAGCTTATCATTTAGTTATATGAAAAAAGACAAAGAGTTTCAGGGCTAAATAAGACATAGTCCTACATCCATTTTCGAAGATTTCAACTTCTTTTTATTACTCTCTTTCAATTTCACTTAGCAATGCCTTTTTCTTAAAAAAAAAAACAAAAAAAACCAAAAAAAAAACGATTATGTTGTGGTTGTAGTAGCATTTACATTGAAGTAAAGTTACAAAGACGCGGTTTTTTGCCTTTGTCTCAGCTTTTTTTTATTATGGCGTTTGTCGCGTTTTGACATGAAAGTCTTCCGACAATGAATCTTGAGTTGGGGAAAGTAAATTGCACAAGTTACTTACTGCATGCATTTATAACATGATATGTATAAAAATAATTTTTTTAAGTCTCTAGAATTTTTGTGCAGAAGTTACAACGTAATTAATTGTCTGGAAATCGTAAGTTAGTAACAAAATGATAATGATACAAGAATATTTTCTTTAACCGTTTTTATTTTTTGAAATAGGCTACCTTGAAATCGATAAGATTCAGACTCTCTCTCTCTCTTTCTCTCTCTCTCTCTTTCTCTCTCTCTCTCTCTTTCTCTCTCTCTCTCATCTCTAAATTTATGTGTTCCTTTTTTCCTGTTTCAGCGGTTTAGGACAATAGTTAGACTCTTTTGTAATTTAAAACGATTTTGTTGACATAAATTGAAGGTAGTAACGCTACTCAAGATATTCAAATTGTCAAAATATTTCGATGATGTTCATCTGTTCTGCAAAATTTGCTCTGCAAGCTTAGAGCAGACTATGCTTAGAAAAAACCATGGTGATTGGTGTTATCTATATTTATAATGATGCCTCTTTTGGTGTTTTTGGCGATGAGGCAAAGCCTTACTGACTCTTTGCCAAGGCTTCCCACCAAGCATTCTCAGCATCTCTCTCACTGTGTTAAAAAAAATGTCATCATTAAACGCAAATGAACTCATACACCACCATAGTCTATTTTCCTTTATAACCGTTTTTTGATTTGTTGTTTTGTTGCTCTTATTACTAACAGCAGTATGGGACAAGCATTAAAAATATATATAAATGGTCTTGCTCCGCCGAAGGCAGTCTCAAAGCTTCACCTATTTTCCCAAATAGGTCATTGCAAACCAGAAAGAAATTTACTCATACTTAATTGAAAGCATTACAGCACGGCTTTCAAGTACCACCTCCAGCCAACCCATTTTCCATGTGGAAAGACTGGGGAAAGTGTGGATAAGCTGCTTTCCTAAGTTCGTTGGTTGTTTGAATTTTAACGTCTCTTTTCAACTACAAGGTTACACAAGAGACGGCGCTTGATACAATTGAAAGCGTGCTGCCATACTGTGATGTAAGGAGCGCTTGCATATCACATTATCCTGACACCGGGCCGATCAGACTTAGCACTAAATCCAAATGCCAGACACTTGGCGGAACAGCTGCTAATACCAATTTTAAAGTCCTTGGTTCAACTCGGCCGGGGGCTTTCCTAAGGCACCTACATAGACTTTAAAAGTCGTGGTTGGGTATCGAACCCACAACCGTCAAACCACGAGCCCGACATGCTCACGCTTCTTACACAGGCTAAGATGAGGACTGATGAGAGCATTCCATCGGGATTTCGCTGGGGTTAGTTTAGGTTTTGACTTTGTCGACCATGACTGTGCTAATGAAGGTTTTTTTTTACATAAACTGACTATAAAGTCTATAGGGTTGATGAAATTTTCTGTTCGCTGATATTCATATTCCCTAAGTTTTTTAAGAGTAAGTTTTTTTCTTCAGAAAAAAAATATGGTCAGTATATTTATTACTGTTCTGGTCTCATCTAAACGTGTTCTTTTTACATTACGGATACGATTGCCGATAACATTTTCCAAAAATTTATAAAATTACAGACGTTCGATATTCTGTTGATGACAGAAGTGTTATACCTCTCCCATTGTTACAGTCTGTGTTTCAAATTTAAAACAAAAAAACAACAACTATTGTTTCAGTTTTTTTGTGTTAAGGGAGACTCTGTGTGTGTGAACTTAAGTGTGTTTGTTGCTTGCAACAATATTGGCAGTATCATGTCGTAGGTAGTTTCCCCATAACGAAGTGAGTCTTATAAAGTTCTCTGTGGGCTTCTGCCGTTAAAATGCTTAAACACATTGTTACAACCTTCGTTGTTGAATGCTTTTGTGATGTCTGATAACACCACCCTTCAATTATGTCAAGAATGTCAAAAAATCGCCGTCCGTCTTTCTTTGCCTAACTGAGCTAGTTTTTCAAGTTGATAGCAGGGTTTGCTGTAATAAATTTTAGAGTCCTACCCTTCTAGAAAGACATGTTATTGCATTTTCCGTTTAGTTCTGCCTACTGTTCGCTATACGTACATGATAGATCTACTTGACATAATCCAGCAGCCCGTTTTCAATTGTTCCAAGCGCCGTCGCTGATATAACCTTGAAATTGACCGAGACGTTAAAATTCAACCAACCAACCAAACTTTTTTTTTGTTTGTCTGGGTCGCGCTTTCAACGCTTGATCAGTTTTGGTAGATCTGATTATTTACGAGTTTGATTTAGGCGGTGGGGGATTATGAAATTAACAAATCAATAGGGGCAAAGATCACGAACTGTTGCAACAAAACAAAACAAAACAAAACAAACAAACAAAAAAATTGATCTACGTTTGATACGTTCCTAGAACTCATCCGATAGCTCCTAAATTTGAGATTCTTGTAAACTAACTGTTACAGACTGCAACAAACTTGGCATTGAAGTGAAATCGAAAGTGAATCTAGATATAAATTTGTCACTTTTCAGCGAATGTACACGACTACACGTTAGCGTTAGCGACTTAAAGTTCAAAGGCTAGATTAGATCTAGATTCCAGATTCTGAAAATAAGATTTGATTTAGATCTATAATCTAGATCTAGCAGCTCGTTTAGACAGGTAAATCTCGAAACTTTAAAAAATGTTTTAATCTAGATCTAGATCTAGATTAGATCTAGAGATAAAATTGAAAAAGTTCATAGAATTCACTAAAATTCTCTAGATCTCTAAATCTAGCCCAGCCCTAGTCCTAGGCTACAAGCGCAAATATCTGAGAGAGATGTTAAAATGGATCTCAGTTCAGTCCTATTCAAGATATCTTTGTGGGTGCATCAGATTTTTTTTCTTTATAAATATGATTGTAAACTGCCCATGGCAATCTATAGGGCAAGTTTAGGCATGATGTTCCGCACTGGGGTGTCACTATTTATTTGAATAGGAAACTGAAAATTATACTACTACTAGAGTCTACTTCATCTGTTCATGACCCTTCATTTTAATTTTGTTATAATGTTAAGTTATTATTGGAAATAATGCTAATTGCACAGGACCCTTTATTTCTTAAAAATCTTATAGGCTTAGATTTATAAGGTAACACCTGTGTGGAGATCATTATAGTGTAGAGCCACTAGAGGGCAAATCATAATATTTATCCAACTAAAAGACATTAAAATTATTGATAAAATGTAGATCTAGCAGATCAAGAATATCCTGTTATTGAATTTGAAATCTAGATCTAATGACTAACCTTTGGACAACACCTAGCCATTCTAGAACCTAGTTTTTTTTTTAGATTTGAACCTTGTTTCTACACTGTGTAGTCTAGCTAGGCCTACAGTTTCAGTTTCAAGTTTATTCAGTCAATACAAGGTTACACTAGAACATGCATAATATACTTGATTTTATAGTTAATTTAGTAGGATTGCTGCAGAGGGTCCAAGCCACCCCATACTAGGATTTTGTTTGGGAAGAAAAGAAATCATTTTAATGAATACATATTTGGACTATATTTCTACTTATTTTATCTTTACAAATTTGATATTACAACTGATTCGGAAGAGCAGTCATTATATAATCTATCTACCCTCTTGTTACGAAAAGGTAGTCATCAGATCCACTCAGTTCAGGTTAAATCAGGTTTGATGTACCACAAGACTCTCTCTCCTTCGACAGAGTAGATCTATTTATAAACTAAAGTAGAATTCACAACACTTAGATAGTATTGTGTTTTCTTGTGTCACGAAGTAATAGGTTGTTATTCTGCTTTTTATAAATTATATCCTTGGACAGGTCCTTTTTGTATATTTCCATGTTCTTGCTACTGTCATTTGAAAAAAAAAACCCATCATGTCTATGCTGACATTACTCTGTTAAATACAAGTCATTTTCATCATTACAAGTTCAGGACGTCTAACTCACCAGCCTACAAATTGCGTATCTGAAATAGGAAATTAGACGGCAGTCAAAATGAAAACTTAAATGAAATAAAACAGAAATTTTGCTCGTAGAAACACAGCCAAAACTTAATCAAAATTCCTTTTTAAATAAAGAACAAATTGGGGGGGATACTATTTGTTTCTCAAAATTTGTTTTAAAAAATTAGGAATTTAATTTTCAATTTCAAGATCATAACTTTCTTTCCATGGATTAGGGGCTATTTCTAACTTCAAGAAAATCTGCTTCCTTGAGGTTAGAAAAAATTAGCCAAATACGAGTATTTATGACCTTACATTGACCAAGAAACTACTAACAATAAAACTGTCTTTGTCATTCGTCATTTCCAGAATTGACTACTGTAATGCATATTCCTACAAGGTATTAGAAGTACCCTCTATACTGGATTGGAATTTGTTCTGATAGGATCTAGCCTAGAGTAGACTACATCTCGTCTAAATTTATAGAAAAAGTGTGAATTTGAAATCGCTCTAGCTTCAACGATAAAATCAAAACTGTGGATATTTTTTTCAGGAAAGAAAGCCTGCGAAGAAGTTAACAATGGCCAGTCAAGCGTTTACCTACCTCCTGTGGTTGTTTGGGGGATGGGCAGGCATTCATCATGTCTATCTGGGCCGCTTGTATCAAGCATTGGCTTATTTTTTCACCTTCGGAGGAGGCTTTGGAATAGCCT
This sequence comes from Elysia marginata, assembly GCA_019649035.1. NCBI lineage: Eukaryota > Metazoa > Mollusca > Gastropoda > Plakobranchidae > Elysia > Elysia marginata. The sequence continues at coordinate 162,626 of BMAT01009394.1, read as the reverse complement.
GGTTGAGAGATTTATACCGTATCCCTGCCTATGTGAGCTGGACAAATGGGGACAAGGAGTTTCAAAAGAGACACATGCATAGGTAAATATGCCATCATTTGCATCCCTGGAAACTAAATAGTCAGTATTATGACTAAAAAAAATTAAGTTTTAGAAGGCAACACCTAGTTTTTAAATGTTGAATTATCTTGTTCTACTTCTTCAAAAAAATTTTCATATTTTGTTTTGGAGGCTACAACATCATGCCCTCAAGTAGTTATGAAATTGTATTTTTAAATATTTAAGAATACTCAATTGTATTATTATTCATGTATCACTCGGCATCAGAATGTGACACATTGTTTTATTGTACTGGATCTACTTCTTGCTGTCCTTCTTGCTTAAAAAAATTACAATCTGTTGATTTGTTTTAAAATGTCTCTGATTGTACAGGTTACTTTAGCTTTGCTACATTTAGCTATTTAGTGTTTGCTGCAAGGTTTGAAATAATTTCAATATTGAGATTCATAAGATTGTTTTCTAACCAGTCCAAAGGAATCAAATACAGTTTAAGGCGAATTGCATTTTTGTAGCTTCTAAATGTTAAATATTCTATAAAACTAGGAAAATTTTTTGGGAACTTGTTTTAAGCTCTTACTATTTTTTGTTAAAATTTGTTAAAAACAAATTTCGTTTTATATGCTGAAAAATATCTCAGCTTAAATATAAAAAAATTGTATATAAGCACAGATTTAGTTAGAAAAAATATATATATTATAAGTATTTTAGGATGTTTTCAAATGGACTGCACTATCTTACATCTGCAGAATGGCCGCAAAGCCCAAGCCAAGTTGCGGCGTATTCAGATCGACTGGAATGGTTGTTCTCGGAACCGTGATATCTAGCGTTCTATGTGGGCTCCTGCCGACACTGTCAGCAGAGCCCTCGAACTCCTGGTATCATGTTGCATACGGATGCACAACGTCTCTCCTCTCCATTGTAGGCTCAACCATAGGTGAGACTTACTAAGATAAAGCTTGTGGGATTAAAAAATTTCTTCATGTGTCTTTTTTTTTCAACACTGTGCTGTGTGCAAACATTCATCTTGACTTTCCAGAATGTGTAGACTGTAGATGACAGTTTTACTCTGTGAGCTACTCAAGGGCATCAATGTTCAGTTGAAATGGATTGTTTTTTATTTTTCTAATTTAATACAGTAGTTCTCAAGTATAGCGTCACTCACTACATCGCAACCATCCCCTTATGAGGACCTTGGAGGAATCCCCTTTTTAGTTCCCTTTTGCCTGTGTTCAAGATTTTACGGGGAAGGGACAGACCCGAATTTTGATACAGCAGAAGAAATTGGCTGAGCTTTAAAGAAATTGTAGTAAAAAATTTAAAGTACAATAGACATATCGTAGACTCATTCTGTGCTTGGCTCGTATTGAAAGGTTTGTGTATGCCTTTATTTGTTTCTTCGCTAGTCAGTATGCATTGTAAGGGGATGTAGCTGGGTGTTCGGTTGCCATTAGCCTGTCCAATTATGAGTGAAATGCACTGTGAGCCTAGATCAAGAAGGTAAATGTAAAATTAAGCCTATCATCAATACATTTGCATGTATTATGTATTAATTTTTTTTGCTCTTTCCCATTTGCATTTCTGTTGCGGGAACTTGCTTATCTGGAACAAAAAAATCGGTTATAGTTATGTTCTACTGTGCAAGTTTTCTTTTGTGAAATTTAGTCAATGCAAAGAAAACGAAATTCTACATTAAACCACTCTATAGCGAATCAATCTAGATAAATGGAACGAATGTGGGATCTTTAGTTTAGGAATTTCTATCTCTTTTCATAGCTTTTAGAAAGTGATTGTTAACTGTTTACGTTATCTTCACAACTTATATTACTTAGAAACCTATATGTTCCATTCCTGTTAAAGACGCTTTTTTTGTCTATAAACTTTAATTGGTGGAATTTATATCAATTTACATAAATAATTTTAAGATTTAAGCCGAATGTGTTTGCTTCAAGTGCAGACTTGTTGAATATTTGAATATTCTGATCTTCAGTTTCTGTCACGATAACAAGATAAGTCATGCACCACAAAGACCTGAGATCCAAGTTTCAGTGTCCTGAATTTGAATAGTTAAAATATTAAACTGCTAAAAGTTCTCTTATTTAGAACCTGTATGTCGATTTATACATTTTTTTGTGATTTAAATAGGACATGTATGTTTATAATGTATTGAGGTTGAGGTTCGTCATTCTAGAATTTTATATTTTTAATGTATAAGATAATTAAAAAATATATGTTTCTGTGATTTTTGTTTTTAGGGGTCCTTTTACAAAATGTTTCTGCTTGAAACATTCTTTTTCCTCTTTTGCTTAATCAAAATATAGAATATATACTGAATGTATAGATCTTTATATTTAACTAAAAGCATCATTATCTTTTATATTAGCACTTAATGAAACAGTCAGGTCCAGTTGTTCGAATTTGGTTAATTTGAATTAAATTTGTTTTTTTGAAATATATTCAGATTACCAATTTGCCTTTTTTATATCTTAGGTATATTACTGATAATTCAATTTTTAGAAAATTTTTTGTTTTTACTGGCGTTTGAAATATTATAACTGGACTGTATTGTTGAGGGCAAACATTATTCTTTTTTTTTACACCTCTTTCCTTATCTTTACAATCTTTTTCTTTTTTAAGTTTCGGTTTAAAAAGTTTTGTTTAACTTTAAGTTTATAAATGCTAATTTCTTTATTTTACCTGCAGGTGTATACATGGTGGCAAACATTGGGGAGTTTCAGTGCTCTATTAAGTACCCTTTAATAGGGTCGCTGCTCTCTATACCATGGCTTCTGTAC
>BMAT01009394.1:73075-83523 GCA_019649035.1 Elysia marginata | reverse complement strand
TCTCTGAGCGAGTGTCTTTACCACTAGGCCACAGAGCCGGTATGTTAGGAAGCAGATAAAGACTGTAATGATGTTCGTAGATTAAGCTGATGGTGGTTATAGCATTGGTTAACAACCAACAGGACAAATCTTGATTAAGTTGGCTTATGATAAGAGAGACTAACTAAGGACTTTAGCAGTCCAGGCTAATCTTTGCGATCATAGCGGTCAATCGGCGCATGCGTAAATAGCTTGTATACAGGAAATGGCATTGAGCGCATGGGTAAACAATGGATAGCCTAAAAATTGAAACTTGATCTTGCTGCTATCTTTTAAAGCTGTGGTCTAAGGATAAGCGTAAAAATGCAAACAATGGATACAGAGGTAGAGGACAGAAAGTGAGCGCTTGGTCATGCGTACTCAAGCTGGAACTAGTGCCTACGTCATGTATATCTCAAACATGAGAAGCATCCAAAATTATTGTGATTATTGTTTGTGAACTTGTCAAGACGTATCCTTGATGAGATAACAATTCTTACGTATTTACATAAATACTTACAATTTTTGTATAAAACGCAGCTAAGAAAAAAAATGACTAAGCTTGCTTATTTTGACATGGAGACTTTAAAGTTTTACTATAAAAAAACAGCACGCAAGAACAATAAGTATTTCTAAAGATCCCAAAAACTAAAAGAATCTTTTCACGATCATTAGAAATCTCCTAGCGGAATGAAAATAAGTTTTTGATGTAAAGTTTAAATACCAACGTTAAATTATAAAGCTACGATGTTTTTATCTTCTAATTATGCCAAAGTAAAGTAACGTTAAGCATTTATTTTTTTTTAATTGTTCACGACAGCAATTTCTTTTTCTTTGTACTCCTTTCCCTTTTGATATTAATATTCTAACTTTTTTTTCTCAGTTACCTTTTATCGGCCTCTCATTCCTATATTCTACAACAACAAAAAACGGAACTTGTCAGTCAAAGAACAAACACACGCATACTTTCAACGAAACCGAGATTTAAAACGGAAAAGAAATTCAACGTACAACTAGACAATATTTCCCGACATAAAACATTTGCTATCAAATACAAATAGTGCACACATGTTCAATTAAGACGACCCGGACAAGCAAACAGTCGTCTCAAGAGATTCATACAAGACGATTTGAAATATCATTCTCATGACTGAAAGTAAGCAGGATTTAGACATAGGCTCCTACCAATAAGTCAAATTCATGACACACAAAGTGTTTCTTTCTGTTTATCTATCTATTTATCAATCTAACTATCTATCATCTAACTATCTATCATCTAACTACCTATTTTTTTATCTATCTATCTATTTATCTACCTATCTGTCTATCTATCTGTATGTCTATCTATCTTTCTATCTATCTATCTATCTATCTTTCTATCATCTATCGATCTATATATCTATTTACTTGTCTGTATGTCTCTATATCTATCTATCTATTAATCTATCTATCTATCTATCATAAATCTATTTATCTATATATTATTTCTTCTCTCTCTCTATCTCTATCTCTCTCTGCCTTATGATTCCACTTGTTTAGAGCTTCTTTCGGCCAATATTTTACCCGTTCTCTTTCCCTCTATCGCGCGCGTATCTCTACGTGTCAAAGCTGAAATATACACATAGAATGTGAAGCTTGTGATAAAAACAAACCATCTTGGCAACTAATTTGCCCTGTATAAGTTACCCCGGTGTTAGTAATTCCACCAGCTTTATATGCAGCTGAAAATACCGAAAGAAAAGTTCTCGTACATTGTACGCTCTTGAAACGGGCAAAATCAAAACTTTCAAAATAGGTCAATCCGATTATTTCTTTACATATGAGTATTTATTCATTCAATATCGATAACAAACGATTAAGAACAAGTATTTGAAATGGACTTTGATCCCAGGTTTGATAAGCTTCATGTCGTGTCACCTACATAACAAAAGAAAAAATAGCATTCTAGGACACCAATGTTTTAAGCCTTCAAAGGCACTTCTTTTAGCTTTGCTTAAAAGTTGGAAAGTTAGAATAAAGACTAAATTTTTTACCCCAATAATTGTTTTCATCTGTTCAATTTTCATTTTTTTTCAAAAAGTTTGATTCCATACTGCTTTAAACCTATGATGTGTTTACAACTACCTTAAAAAATTTGTGAAATATTTTGTTCTTATTAATAAGTTGGACACTTAAGCGATATTAAATGGAATCTCAATATAAATGGTGCCAGTTGATATTCGGTTACACCCGGTTCGGTCGGCTCATGGCTGAGGTATGTTTAGTTTTCACCGCACGAAAGTGGCCGATTCTCTTCCTAAGACCAGTTCAATAGTAGATCATATCGACTGACACTTTTTCAACCGCTTGGCAGGCATTCTCTGGAACTTTCCCCCTTTTCAGGGGTGTTATAATATTGCATCGTTCTGCATAACCCGAAAAAATATTCCTTTGTTTGCTTGTGAAGAAAACTGATGATGAGTATCTTTTGGATGCAAGTTTGCTCACTTCCATCTTAGTCGACAGAATTTCACTCACGCAGAACTCTCTCTCTCTCTCTCTCTCTCTCTGTTTCTTTGTCCTTTCAATTTCTTCAAGTGCATATTAACAAGTGGTTACGTTTGGCAGATCATGTTATAAGTAAACAGAAGAAATGCATTGCCCTGACATTCTATATGTGCAAGTGTCTATATCAAAATGGCCTTGAAGGAAAATAGGACCTGATTAAAAAAAACCTAGCATCAAACACGGGATAAAACACTGCCAAAATGGAGGAACAAAAGAAAATGGTCTTCCAAGAAAATGTTTTGCAATCACACCATTGTGTCCGTCGCCATCACCATCGGCATATAAAATCTAATCATTCTTTTGAAACTTATAACAAACAACAACAACAACAACAACAACAACAAAAACATCAAAATACCAAAATCAGTGCAGGAAAAAACAAAGGTGTTCTCTTGTCAACAAATTTGTTTTAACTCACTTCAATGACTCAAGAAATTTTAGTCTTAGGTTGGTTTTTTTTTCACAGTTATTTCTTTTTGTTATAGTTTTATGGTAGGCCTATTTTCCCTGATTAAGGCTGCGCGCACAACCAAAATATTGAGTTTGCCATAAAAATGGCGGACACTGCCGGAAGTTAGAGTGTAACTCTTTTGTGGTGTGCATCAATGTAGCTCTACATGAGTGAATTAGGGCCACATTGATCTATTGCGCAAAAAAAAAAAAGTTTTACCACGGAAACGCCCGCCATTTCGATAGCGAAAGGCAATATTTTTGTAATATGCACATTCTCAATTTAATTCGTTTCACACGATTTCCGTCACTCGTTCCGTCTCTTTTTCCCAACTGCTCTTCGTCTCAAATTTCCTTATTTTAAATGAGTTCATTCCATACAGTCTTTACTCTTCTGACACTTAAATCTGTCCTTCTATCTCTATTTCTAATCTCTTCTCCTTCGTTCTTTGTTTCTTTGCCCGCCACCTTTCAACATTTATGACTGACTTTTTTCCTCCCCCTTCCGCCCTGCAATCCACCATCGGTTCCCTCCTTCAACCTCCTAACACCCCCACCCATCTTTACATCTTTACACCAGTGGTATATTTATGCGTGCACACCAGAATCGGGTGCGACCCGACTGTGTGTGTGACAGCGCGACCGACACTGAACCAACAGACTCCATTCAGGTGTCAATCAATAGAACCGTATTGAAGGGAATCGGTCGGGTATTTGTTCAGAGCATAATGCACCGGGAAATTAGTGCTACGCTCGGCTACTTTTTGTTTTACTGCTCCGCCCAATAGGCATTGCGTGCCGTTTTACCCCCCAAAACCTAGAATATGCCTCCGGAGTATATAGACCAATACATTGGACGTGAATATGATGTATAATGATTCTGCAGTTAGACGTGGTATTTTGTTTGGAATGGCCCAATCGTAACAAAATATGTGCTCAGTTCTCCTTTTTGTTACAACTTTCTAAAATCCTAAATAAGAAAAAGTAGTAGACCACTTGAGTATATTAAGTTTGTTCACATTTGTTTGCATGATATGGGCAAGCTCCAGAGAGAATTGTGTATTTGAGCATCACCATTAAGCTACCTAGATCGAAACGTTGGGCTAGATGTGTGCAAAAATGAACGCGTAGGTTTACCCATAGAAATTAAAACTATATATATATATATTCTTTTTATATCGTTCTCTTTTTATCTTTCTATCTATTTTTAAAATGTTTTTGTGTGTCTATCTATTTACCTCAGTATCTTTTCTGTCTAAAAGTCTAGAACACTTTATAATTCTGGAGAAAACTAAGGTGTAGATGCGAAAAGGGTTTGAATTTTTTTCTCTGTGCTTTTTCCTAACCATTCAGTACACGAGAGAAAATATTGAAGTAACAACATTGCATGCCATTTCATTGAAATGGTTTGAAAGTGTGCAGTGCATGGAACTCTTTTACACAGGGAGTAAACATTCAAGAACAAAATGTAGCTAGTGGGTGTTTGTAGCCTTCAATACGACATTACAATATTAGAGGCATATTGAGCAATTCCCCTTTTATCTTAGTCTAAAAAAAAACAGCCTATTAAACTTTTATTATAAACTTTGCGTCTTATTAATTTTGGTTGGAAGTTTGATGTTTTGAGATGATATACTTCATAACAAAAAGAATGTAACATGGTACTGTTTACCGAATAAAACTATTAAGGGTGTTCTCAGATATTGCTTTTTTCTTAAATTAATAGATAAAATAGTCGTTTGAGAAGCAAAAGAATTTATTTTTAATGACAATGTGATATTGCATCTTAGAGCAGAAGCAATTGAAAACAGGACACCAATCTGATACGAGTCTTCAGTACACTCTCTACAACACTACCTATAGCCGAATAAATAGTGGGCGCAGCCACTGCGCAATCAAATGGTTGAAAGATTTTAAAGATATGAAATTAGCAGTGGAGAGAAGTAGGCTTTTTTAGTGGAAATGCCCGAAATGTCTGTCTTTAGTATGATCTGAACCTTCGACTTATAGACGCTTCGGCACCCACCAGCTTGCCACTTAGAGAAACATAGCTTATACCATGTTGCCACTGCTAATTTCATACCTTTAAAATCTTTCTACCTATAGCCGAGTAGAGTCTGGTGCAGTACCGCCAACATGTTCGGCGTTTTACATCCTACTGGGTCGAGTGAGTCAAAATCGACCGGAGTGGAACCCACGTATGTCATGATCTAAAGGCCAAATGTCTAGTACTAGACGGCTTTAACCTCCTATAGGGAATGAGATTAGAGGTAAAACAAGATTAACGTCCCTTTTCTAGAAGACAACACCCCAAAATACTTTCGTGGTTATTGTAATTTAGATCTAGATAGTAGGGTCTTATATTAGTAAATTTCTTATTCTTATAAACAGTTTGACATCTAGAACTTAAAAACTATAGAGCCAAATAAAGTTTATCTTCAAAATAAATCTGTCGCAAAAATTTTAAAAGATTGTATTCATAAGAGAGTGGAGAGACACTAGGAAAGTTCCGCTACTCTTGTTGCAATCTCATTGCCTATACACATCCTTTTTATTTTCAAAGTGCGAGATAGTTGATGACAAAGAGTAAGGCTATGAGGTTTGCTTTCAGGCAAGAAGTTCTTAATGTTACAGCAATGACCATCCGCCTTCAGTGCGTCCATCAGGGCTCTTGCATTTCTCAATTAAGACCCTCTCTTATATGACTTCAAATTCAAAGGCGTTCGATAAAATGGGTATTTAAACCCTGACCTGAGACCCCCCCTCCCTTCTTATGAGATCTTGTTTTTACCAACATATTTAAACTTCTTTTTTTCAGGGGTTCCATTGCATCTCTCTGAGTGGTTACTTGTTTGCTAAGACATCAGTTCTATATATATTCAAAGTCTTGTGGCGGACTATACAAAATTTTCCTTCAGGTTCACTAAATAAACATGTCAATTTGAGTTAGCTAGATCTTTGCCCACTCTTATCAACATTATAGCAGACTTGTGTGTGTGTGTGGGGGGAGTAGTTAAAATTATTTGCGAATATTTTCGATGCAACAGGATGGCAGACCATGATGCCGTGTTGGTTGGTTGTTGAATTTTTAACGTCCCAGTCAACTTCAAGGTTATACCAGAGACGGCGCTGAAGACAATAGAATGCGTGCTGCCAATCTGTGATGTAAGGAGCTCTTGCGTACACCACACCCAGTTACATTATCATGACTCCGGGCCGACCAGACTTAACAATAAATCCATAATGCCAGACACTAGGCGGATCAGCCGCTAATATCAATTTTGAAAGTCCTTGGTTTGACTCGGCCGGGAATCGAACCACGCACCTCTCGATCTTTGAACGAGTATCTTACCGCTAGGACACAGAGCCGGTTAAAATTGTTTACCACATCAAATTGTTACAAACAGCTTGGCTAAAACTCTCAACATAAAATAGGGCTGTTTTCATAAAGCCAGTTGTCATCACTTCCTAATGCGGCGTCAAAGATGTAAAAAAGTCTTTTGCAGTAAAATACAGTTTCAAAAAGAGCTAACAAAATTGCAGGTTGCTCAATTGTGACGCAAGAAGAAAACTTACAAGAAAGACGAGCATTGAATGCTGAGTATTGAATACGCTGTGTTTGAATGGTACTAGAAAGGACCACCTTTTAGGTTTAAAAAAAAACCCGTAACTTAGTGCTAAATTGAAGGATTTTTGACAGCGGTTTTGTTGTTCTGCAAAAATAATCCTCGAATCGCTTTCAAAAGTAACTTCATAACTATTATATAGCTCTCACAACCATATCCAATGAGATAGATGATGTCACAGTTGCCACATTGCAAACATATTTAGATCCAAATTAGTTGTAGTGCGAACTATTCAGAAAAGAGGGCAAGACCTTCAATAAAAAATTGTTTTCTCAAATTTTAAATTTCAGACTATTTAGTTCACTGTGTCTAGACATATGATTTTGGGAACCCAAAAGAGATATCATGTTGTGCCGTTATTTTAATATGAAGATTAAGAAGCGTCTTTGAATATGCGTCTTTATAATCGAGACCAAAATCTCTTTTCAAACCCATTTGTCATTTCGCACCAAAAACATGCTATGATCTCCATGACAGACGAGTTTTCTCCTCTTAGTAGCATAGGAATATAAAGAGAAAGAGTTGGGCAGGAGGATAATAATAATTATAAAATAATACATCAACACAACTACTGCTACTACTCCTACAAATACTACTACTACTACTACTACTACTACTACTACTACTACTACTACTACTACTACTACTACTACTACTACTACCACTACTACTGTTACTACTACTACTACTATTACTACTACTACTACTACTACTACTACTACTACTACTACTAATACTACTACTACTACTACTGCTACAGAAGAAGAAGAAGAAGAAGAAGAAGAAGAAGAAGAAGAAGAAGAAGAAGAAGAAGAAGAAGAAGAAAAAGGATAAGAAGAAAAGAATAAATAGTATTATAAAGATAATACTTTATGCGGTTGGCATCGATTCGCCATCGGTTTCACGCATTTTCAAAGTGCTTAAAATCGGTCGGGAAGATCAAGGACGTTAAATATCTTTACGACAAGAAAGGTTTGGATTAGGTTATTCAAAGGAAAGACCACCATAAACTTTTCTGTGAGCAATATTGCGATTCAAAAGGACTCAAAGATTATTTGTTAATTTATCTACTCATATCTATCTATATATCTATGTATTTATTTATCTATCTATCTATCTCCAGCTCTCTATCTATCGAACTATCCATCTATTTGTATCTATTCATCATCAACTCTCTTTAACCATTCATGGGTGTGTTTTTATATGAATTGTTCAGGCAATTCCAAAAAGTCTGCTTTACCTTATAGAATGGTCTTTCGTGAAGACTTTTCACAGCGCTTTAAAAAGAAGTTATACGTGTTCTGACAATAATTTAAATTTCCGTCGTCAGTTTTTAAAGTTCAACCAAAACTGATGGCTTTCATAACCATTTCTCTAGATCCTTAAAAGGTCTCTTTTGCAAAACCCTTTTCCGAGAGAAACCCTTGAGGCGGTGGCTTGTTAGGTGGGTAGAAATGAAAAGCGAAGACTTTTAGGTACGGAGGAAATCAAAGCACTGCTACTTATGTTTTTGCTGGCTTAAAATTTAAAAAAGTGCAAAGTGATCCTTTTAATGAAGGAAATTAAAATTAGAACTTATAGATCACGGAGAGAGAGAAAGAAAGAGAAAAAGAGATTGGTCTGGTTGTTTGAATTTCAACGTCCCAGTCAACTTCGAGGTTATATCAGAGACGGTGCTTGGGACAATTAAAAGCGTGCTGCCACACTTTGATGTAAGAAGCGCTGGCTTACACCACACCAAGTCACATTATCCTGACACCGGGCCGACCAGACTTAGCACTAAATCCATAATGCCAGACACTATACGGATCAGCAGCTAATACCAATTTCAAACTCCTTAGTTTGACTCGGTCGGGGTTCGAGCCACGCACCTCCCGATCTCTGAGTGAGTGTCTTACCGCTAGGCCACAGACCCGGTGACAGAGAAAGAGACAGACAGACAAACAGAGAATCAGACAGAAAGACTTTTAAAGGGAGTATCAATCCTATGAAGTTAAAGAAATAGAGAGGCGAAGTTTTTTTCAACGTTCAACTTTTTAGACTCCATGTCACAGCTTAGAAAACACCAATCTCTTCCATCTATCTTCTTGCAGATTACGCATCTCTTTGTGAGACACGAAAGGAAAAAAATACCTCGCAGCCTATATAAAACGTTTCGACAAGCAATTCCGCACCAATAGTTAAATGCAGGTGATAAACATTGCCTTTGTAGAAACACAAAACTTATTGACATCACCTTTATCTCAAGTGTTATCTCCATTTAGATCAGTGATACAATCTCTTTAGTTAAGACCCCAGTCACCCACATTCGCAATACATAAAATGTAAAGTCTTGAAACTGCCTTCGGCGGTGGACGCTCTAGATATATTTATTATAATTGTCATTATTTTTAAATTATTACCTATAGTTTATTAAATGATAGGCCTTTTTGATTAGTTTAAATTGCTAAATTGCGGCTAGACTAGTTTTAATATTTTTATCCTTTAAATGCAAAAATACAATACTAGAAAACGTCACAAAAATAACAGAGAGAACAAAATGTTTTTAAATATCACATAATCAACCAAATGTTCTGAATGCTTTACATAAGTTCCCCAAACAGGCCACAACCAGTTAAATAACCTGCTGAACTCACAGAACAGAAACTTTTGAAGCGCTACCCACTAGCATGCTGACAAGATTTTTCAAATTTTACTGCCCATAGTTAGGTACCCATTTAACACCTGGGTGCGGTGAAAATCAACTCATAAATATAACATGTGATAGTTTTAAACTGGGAGACTCATTGACTGTTTTTTCCAAACATTTTCGTCCTTTTTTTCAATTTTCTCTACCTCTCACTTTATTCAAAACCTCTTTTCTTGTCCCCAAACACCCCAGTCATCTCAGTGTAAGCCAACAAACCACCACCAACACCGTCACCATCACCGCCGACTGCCGCCACCAACACTTCAAAACTCATGCCTTTCACCCCCAGCTCTCTACGACAAACAGAAACCAAATCCCTCGTAATACCCCCCAAAAATTAATCTCCCATCTAATCTGATTTTGGACGCCACTCCAGGCTAACACAATCTCAAAGATGAAAGCTCGTGAGATCCGTCTTTACCCCGTTGTTCAAAGATTATTTGCTCGAAGGCTTCAACTTCTTCAGTCTGCGATTAGGATGGGAGTTAAATCTTGATGATGAGCCGAGAGTCTGACTCACGCCCGATGCTTCGCCGCCACAGTCATGATTCACCCCATTAGAGATGGTCTCATTGAGTTACTTCCCTTACATGATGAACTCCTCGCAGGAATTTAGTTATCACCCTTGATGATGTTAAGCAAGGTCCAGTGGTTAGCGCGGTTGGAAACAGGGTTACAAAGTCGCAGTTTGATGCAAGCAACGATAATTAATTTTCACAGTTCAATGTGCTTGGCGGTTATCTGATAAAATTTCTGTCGGGTATTTATCGAACTACAACCAGTGTGTTTTATTTAAAACGTATGTTGTATATTAGTGTCGAACCTATATAATTCCCGCTGTAAATGTTGGTAGTTTGCACTGCCATAGCTGACACTGTGTTGAATCTCTATAGTCATTACTTAATGAGGCAATCTAGACACGCGGTGCTGGAAGATGGAGTGGTTGAGGCATTTACGTTATTTTTTTTTTTTAATTTTAAACACAACATTAATCCCTTTCTGAAAATTTACCTTTGCTAATTCAGCGTGACTGTGTCGCCACAGAGCAGCGCCACTAATGCCCCAGCAGACCAGTGCAATACTTTGAAGGTCACTTTTAACCCACATGCAGGGTGTTG
>BMAT01009394.1:4744-16312 GCA_019649035.1 Elysia marginata | reverse complement strand
AGATAGATAGATAGATAGACAGACAGATAGATAGAGAGGTAGGTAGCTAGATAGATGGACACATTAAAAAAGCAGAGATAGATGTAGACAGGAAGACGATGAGAAGAAAAAAAATTCAAACAGAACAAAAGAGTGACATGTTTTAATTATCTGTCTGTCACTTCCCAGTGCTTGGCACTGCACTTGCACACACATACCCTCACACAGGGTTATCTTTGGCGTGTCTATCAAGGGCTGTAATCTACACAACTACCGACACATTCAAGTGGAGTGTTGTGTTGGTTTTTTTTTCTTTTTCTCTTTCTGGTTTTCTTTCTTTTTTTCTAATTATGTGCTCCGGTTTTCCAATGCATTGTTCGTGTTCGGGTAATGCCTGATGGGTTGGTTCTTGTTGTTATGTGAAGTCGAATAGAATTGTTAAGCGTTCTGTTTTTTTTAACCTAGAAATTCAATCCTTTTTTTAAATTTTTTAATTGTCTTTTTTGTGTCATTTATTTTTCCTCTTTTTTTTTTACCTGATTGCCTTTTCGGCTTTAGTTTTGGAGTTTTCTTTTAGAAGAAAGGATATCCACTGTAATAAATTTTTCATGAGGGAACTAATTTTAGGAGTATCACTAAACTTGGTCCTGGCATACTTTATAGTCTAAGTATAACTACTACAAAGTCCTTTTTGACATATTGTCACATACTCGGCCAAAAAAGCAAAACTTTCTATTTCGATTTCTAGAATATGAGCATGACTTTACGGAAAAGTAAAGTTCCTTATCGGTGGGCAACCTCTCCCCCCCCCCATCCCCCTCTTATTTGTTTTCATAGACACAAACACAATAAGGAGCAATGATAAAAAAAAATGTAAAACACCTGTTTATCCGTCTTTATAATACAACGCGATCAGCTGATACAGTTGACTCTGACAAAGACAAGTCAACTGACAGCACGCACATTTTGTTTCTTTCTTTATTTTTCATTATTTTTTTTTTGTTTACACTACATAGATCTACCATCGTACAGGCAAAGCGGAAAACACAACACAAAAGAAATGCAGAGAGAGCGAGAGAGGGATATATAGGGAGAGAGAGAGAGGGGGGGGAGAGAGAGAAGCTAATGAGATTGTTGCAATGATGTGTTGTGTCACCTGGCGTTAACTGTATAAGAGCGCGGGTTTGGGGTGGGAGGGGGGGAAATGTTGAGGGTCTAGATCTAATTACTGGTGGTCGGCCTCACTTTCCAGATCCTGGAGGAAAAGACCTGAGATATTGCACGGAACAAAGATATTACTTTGATAAAAGTAGTACGAAAGAAAACAAGAACGATGAGGATAAGAAAAAACAAAACAATAATAACAAAAGAAATAAGTCTTTTTGCACAATCTCTCACAAAAAAATCTTACGAAGAAAACAACAACAACCACAAAAACGATAATCACAAACAGTGATAATAATAATAATAATAATAATAATAATAATAATAATAATAATAATAATAATAATAATAATAATAACAACAACAATTATAGCATTTATATTACATGTATTACATATGTTAAATGACATACATTCTTAATTGCCGCTTATAACTAGATCTATCACCTTTTGAGTATCCTTGAGTTGGATTTTAATCGGAAAATTTATTCAACGTGTCCAATAATTATGCAATAAAACAGACACCATGGACCTATTATAAAGGAAGCATAACATTCCAAAATAAAATAGTTATGTGCACTGCTCGAGGGCATGCTCACATTAACGCATTGTTTTGACGAAAGCCTTACATAGTTTTGCACATGACCATCGAAAGTTATCAAAATGTTGCTGACATCCAGTACCGTTCTGCACCTATTGTTATTACAACAAAAAAAATAATTATGTTTTTGATGACGGCAACCGTTATTCGACCCCCCTCTCTCTCTCTCTCTCTCTTTCTCTCTCTCTGTCTCTCTCTCTCTCTCTTTCTCTCTCTCTGTCTCTTTCTCTCTCTCTTTCTCTGTCTCTGTCTCTCTCTCTCTCTCTCTATAGGAATCTTTGTCTTGGAGGATAACAAGGCAATGCAGTGGGATGAAAAAAAAAACGCCAAATGGTAACACGAACTCAGTAAGGATTACCGGCCCTGATTTGAGGTAATCGGAACCAGATGGGACGAAAATTTGAGAACAGAAAAATGTCTGATTTGGCATCGTGTTGTCTACTGTCTGTCGGCAGAAGGAAAAAAAAACCTGATAGACAGAAAGGTGGAAAGAGAGATAAGAGAGAGAGACTGATAAAGACGGGAAATACAAAGTTTGAGAGAGAAAAAAACTCTCTTTCCTTTTTTCATCGGCTCTGCCTTCCCCCCCCCCCCCCCCCCCCCCTTTCTCACTCTCTTTTATTTTTTTCTCTTTTAAGTTGACAGTTGACCTGCCCAACCGTATTCCTAACCTAGTGATCTATGCAGAGGAATTGTTCCGTGATAATGATAATCTAAATTGATAATAGTTTCAACATGGCACGATTTCCAAAAAATGTCACTGCACAAGCTAGTCATGTCAAATTTATTGCCTTCGCATTAAAGGACAAAAAATGATTACGAAACTTTAAAAAGATCTATCAATCATTATTCAAAACTTCAACACATGACTGTTACGGTACGCTGCGTAGCGTTGCGGTACCCTTTGTCGCGTTGCGGTACCCTGTGTGGCGTTGCGGTACTCTGCGTAGCGTTGCGGTACTCTGCGTAGCGTTGCGGTACTCTGTGTAGCGTTGCGGTACTCTGCGTAGCGTTGCGGTACTTTGTGTAGCGTTGCGTTACACTGCGAAGCGTTGCGGTACTCTGCGTAGCGTTGCGGTACTCTACGTAGCGATGCGACACTCTGCGTAGCGTTGCGGTACTCTGCGTAGCGTTGCGATACTCTGAGTAGCGTTCCGTTCCGGTACTCTGCGTAACGTTGCGCACGGATGCGACGCGGTGTGGCGCGATGCCGATGTCACGTGATGCATACTTCACGATTATTTTAACCTTTCTAGGTCCCAGTTACAACGCCTAACATCTCATCTATAATTAGTTTCGGTTTGTTTGAACAATAGCAAATTGAAGAAACATAAACTCATCTTCATCTTTCAAATATTTCTATCTTTACAAGATTGTGAAATGGGACAAAAGTAGCAATGATAGCGCATTAATTACGTTTCACTTAAACAAAAACATACATTGATGATTTAATTACATTTCAACTTTAATTACCACCGCATTTCTCCTTCTCGTCTCCTATTTAGGAGATGTGGATAAAGGCAACTTTGTGACAGTTATAATAGCATGTTAATTAACTTTCTGGTGATTTTCTCTGACTTTGCCTTCTCCCTATCGCAGCTGCATCTGGTCATAACCCATTAATCCTGGAATGGTCTATTCCACTTGGCTAGAGATGTCATAGTTTACATACACTTTAAGTTTCGTTTCAATACGATTGATTTATCGATAACGGAATATTGAATACGTTATTAGTTATTCAGCTTTTAACACTTCGTGGGTGATAACGCAAATTCCATACTTACGCTAGTTCATACAATCTGCCTTTATGCTCGCCATATATATATATACATTATAACCTATTTCATCCGTCTCCAAAACTATTTCTAGGCCGTTTGTAAATTAGAAGGTTTATAAAAGTAACATTAATTAAAAACGTAGCTTTCAAACGTGTGCTTTAGATTGTTTCAGTAAATGAGATCAGAGATGTTTGAATCACGATGCTCACAGGTACAAAATGTATCACTGTTGCGGTATTATTTCTTCTAAACAGTTCTAATGCTACTTTAGCTTTTTTTTTTTACTAACACAACTACTGTAGACTCTACAATGCCGTGGTTTAGCTCACATTACATAAGCCTAGAGCATGTGTTCTACCAAATGAGTGTCGCTGAATGACAATAGTGGGTTTACATCACAACACTAATGTATAAAAAAGTGAAACTCCTCATCCCATTTACTCCTTCCTTGTTTATCGCTCTCTCTCTCTCTCATTCTCTCTCTCTCTCTTCTCTGAGTCTCCCTCTCAGTCCTCCCCTGTTTCTCTCTCTCTCTCTCTCTCTCTCTCTCTCTCTCTCTTTCTCTCTCTGGTCCTTCCTCACTATTTCAAACTTAGATGCTTCTTCTCTCTCCTCTCGGCACGTCTTGCTCATTGTAATTAATGTCATGGCTTGGCAGCGACGACTTGCTATAGACACTGTAAACCGCCCTAGGTCTCGCATTCTTTCCCTTTCCTCTTTTTTATCCCCCCCCCTCCTCTCTCTTTCTGTCTATCTTCCGCGACCGATAGATTTCTCCATGCAGATTTCACGGAGCCAATGTGTTTACATAGCGTCAGGGAAAGAATAAACAGCGGAGACATGCATATATAAATGAAGCAGCAGCTATTACAGAAAACCATCTAACATGGTGGGTTAGATTTCTTCCAGACTACACTATGCTTTTTCATACACGTTTCATTTATGTGTAATTTTGTTTAAAACTAATGTGTTATGTTTATCGTCTATTAGTAAGAAAGTTAGCTTAAAAATTGTTCTTACCATGAGTGCCGTTTTGGACTTCCCAAAGAGAGAGAGAGACAGACACAGAGAGACAGACAGACAGACAGCTAGAGAAAGGAGGAATACAGCGAAAGAGAAAAAGCAGAGAGGAGAGGAGAAAAAAAGGGAAATAGAGAATACAGCGTGGTAGAAAGAGAGAGAGACACACAGAGACAGAGGGAAAAGAGAGACAGAGATGTATAGAGAAAGAAGAGATAGAGAAAAAGAAAAAAAAAACAAGGGGGTGAAGAGAAAAGAGGGAAGACAAAATATTGATACAGCAAGATAGAAAGAGAGAGAGAGAAAGAGGGAGAGAGTGAGGAAGAAAGAGACAGAAAGAGAGAGAGTGAGAAAGAGAGATATTAAATGCATAAATTTAGCCAGAGCTGTGCAAACCACAAAACTAAAAAATAGATAAATGAGATTTCACAGGGGAGGAAATTGATGCTCTGTGTAAAGTCTGATATATCCAGTGGACAAGGAGGCTAGAAGGAAACTAGACGTTAAGCGGGTAGATACATGAGAGTGAGGAGGTCAGAACAGACGCCGGGTCTGCTTTCAGCAGAGATCACAAAAGTCAAGGTTTTTATAGGCTGCGGATAGCAATCATTCTCTCTCACTCTATCATTTTATCTCCCCTTCTCTCGTACGTGTTTATTGTGCGATATATACTCAGAGAGAAGAAATAGAAGAAGAAGAAGAAGAAGAAGAAGAAGAAGAAGAAGGATGAGGAGGGGAGGAGGAGAAGGAGAAGAACAACAACAACACCAAAAACAAAAACAACAACAACAACAACATCAACAACAGAAGCAACAACAACATCAACAAAACGAGCAACAAACAGACAAACACAACGCTGTGCCGTGTTAATTTGAACCTTAAGGCACAGTAAATTCACAAAGCTTTGCGTTGCTTGTCTAGCTTGTTTATCAAAAGTAAACAATAAAATTTATATTATTCTTTAAAGCCCGATGCTGTTGTTGGTGTTTTAAGATTTTTTTTTTAATTTTATTGTTGCCGCTGATGTCCACCAGTTTATCTGTAACAACTAAGTGGGACTTCAAATCGCCCATTAATTCAGAACAATAAGATTTTAAATAACATAAAGATCAACACATTGTCTAAATGATGGAAGATCTTCATCGTAACGTATACATAAGAAGACTAGGTCTAGACGTATATACATTAATAGCATAATTTGTTTACCCTTTTATCGGGGCAATTTTTACTGCCATTCTCTGATGGATCCATTATATATCTATCGCTGTCTCTAAGAACAAACTGTACAAGATAAGAGAGGGACAGTTTTATTATAAGAAGATCTGCACGGTATTCCTGACTTGAGAGAACTAAGTTTTTTTTTTTAACCCGGCAAACTGACTGAAACCTGTTAGAATAACTTAACGCACTCAGATTTAGATATGGAATGTCTAAATAGGAGTCAGGATTTAAATCTTCTTATCCGACTTAGGTCTACATTTTTCAAATCTTTGAAGGTATCTATGTCTTATCTTTTTAAGTATCTAGGTCTAACTCTGAATAAAGCTGCGGAGCTTCGATCTAGACCTAGAATGTAGGCGGTGAATATTAGGATGGTTTCTTTTTAGGAATCCAGATCTAGATAACGCTCTCAGACTTGGATCTATATTTTTAATCTTTCGAGGCATCTAAGTCTAACTCTGAATAAAACTTTGGGGTTTCGATCTAGATCTACATGTTGCGTCTTTTTAGGGAATCTAGATCTAGATAAGCGGTTGTCTAGATCTAGTGTACGATTGTATCCCTGAATTTCATAGCACAAATTTCAACGTCTTGCGTTTTTTGTTTTCAGAGGAAACGATAAAAATGGTAGAAAAAAATCTCACTAAAAATTCAGTTTGATCGAATTAGTAAAATAGCGCGTCATGCTAATCAACATCTAAAATAATGTCATTCTTTATCAGTCTCCTTTCATATAGATCCTTTTTTGGCGGGGAGGGGGGGGGGGAAATAAGAGAATTAAAAAAAAATTCTTCACATTTTTTCTTTATGATCTGATAAACTTAAAACTGGTAACTGGTCCAACAAAACTAGATATATACGTCTAAATCTTAGGGACTTGAACCGTTTCTAACACTTCCGTGAAGAGGATACCCGGTGCTACTAATCTCATGATTAGGTCTAATTTCCATCCCTTACAATCTGCCGCCTCTGTCACAATGAAACAAAGTAACCTACAATAGAGATTGTCGCCATTAGGCTTCTACATGGAATTTTTAATCCTTTCCTTAATAAACGGCTCGTCAATTTAATTTTAGAAAGAAACGAAGAACATTAGCAAGGGGATAATAGATAACCTAATTTATAACCCTAATAGTCTTTTGTTATTTAGCTATTTCTAAGGAAATGACCAACAGAAGGTTTTCAGCAAATTTTATGACTACGGGTTCACCCAAAAGTTTGTTTGCTTTGTTATCCTCTGTCAGGCTTAAGTCTTTAAGCGGATGAACAAGTAAACAAGGTTTTCTTTTAAAAAAAAGTAATTTAAGTTTTGAACAACGCTCTAAATTGAAATCATAGTTATCTTATAACTTCTAAGCCCTTGCATGTTTTGCCTTGGCCTTTTCAAACTTTTTTATTATTGAACAACAAAAAAATTAAAAACGATTAGTTCCATAACTTTTGGTAAACTGTGGATCTTAGTTTAATAATATTATGATCCGTACCGATTACGCTGACGTAACTAGATCTAGTAGTTGGATCCGAGTGTCGTTAGACCTTAGCCTAACCGAGATTAGAACAACAAATTAGTGGGCCTATCGATAGATTAAACCTCGCATTCTTGTCGTCTGCCAAGATAAAGTTGAGAGGTTTCAAATGTCAAAATGTCAAAATGCCACTACTGCTGCTCCTGATACACAAGATCGAGGCCGTGTTTAGATAAAATCAAGATCGAAAGATCATTCTGTAGATAACATAAGCTAGATCTGGATCTAGTGGCTAGACTACAATGGTTTTTAAGTTAAATTTTAAAAAGCAAGACAACTATTATAGCAGGAAAAAGAAAGCAAAAGGTCGCTGCATTCGGATCGCATTGTATCAGTCCCTCTCTCTCTCCCTCTCTCTCTCTAGAACTCATCTTTCCGCTAAATTAGAATTGATTAGACGCAGTAACAACACGACATTTTAATTAGTTCTATCTTACCACAGACCCTAAATCTATAGATGCAAGTTTTGACGAGCGGTTCAAATTTCGTATATAATTTAAAACAATTATAGTACGTAGGCCCTACTTAAACAAAGCTTGTGTATCTTAATTTAAGCAATGCTCTCTCTCTCTCGCTCTGTCTGTCTTTCTCTCTGTGTCTATCTCTGTATCTCTCTTTCGCTCTCTATCTCTCTCTTTTTCTCTTTCTCTTCATATCTATTTATCTATCATTTTTATAAAACTATTCCGATCGCGATTGATGGCAGCTTTCATCGTTTGAAAAAAAAAGTGAAATAAAAGAAAAAAAATTTGTTTAAAGTAGTCTTATCTAAAATCAAAGGGAAAATTTATCAGTTACTAAAGTTAGACTGAGAGTCTAGACTCTCAGTCGCGGTATAAAATGACATAATAGAAAAAAAAGCCATAGCTTATGAATTGGGTAAGAGTTGTCTTATGCAAAGTAAAAAAGAAAACCTATTAGTTATTATAACTGGGGTCTAGCGTCTAAATTAGTATAAGTTCATTTAGTTTGCCGATTAATCGAAGAAATTTCCAGGCCTAAGTATTGCATGCAAGTGTAGTCAGTCAGTAATCTCAAATTTGTTAAAAATATCATTCTAGATAATATTATTGGTTTTCAATGACTTGCCTACATCTTCTTTTTTATATTAATAAAACAAAATTTTCCTCTTTGAGTCCCCGATTTTTAAAAATTTATTGACATGTTTTAATTTGTTCCTAATAAATCTGGAGCTTCAATTGACGCCTACATTAATTTAGACCTAGATCTAACTTAGTTAACTTTAGATCCATAATTCTCACTATGTATGAAGACAACATATTGCCGATCCAGCCCGGGCCCGCTAATTCAAACGATCAAGTTTTCTGGTTTCATTTTAAAAAATGAATAAACCTTTATAGCTTGTCGTTGATTTTAAATATGTCTTGGCCAAACCTTAACTGAGCCCTGATTAAATTTTGAATAATTACAGGTTAAGAGTTTCCAGTCTGCTCTAGCCATAATTATGATTCCAATTGAGATTAATTTTTTATCTAGTCTAGTTATTAATTTTCTCTTTATGCCTAGATCTATGTACCTATTGATTGAGGAAATAATTATATTATAATTTAGATTATATTGAAAGTAGTACATGACCAGCGCTACATCTTTAGAATCTGAACGGGTCTAGTACAGTAAAATTTTTAGCAATTGTTTTCTTTTTTTTTTTTACTAAAGTGTTTTAATCTGGTTATACGCAAAAGAGAGCGATTTTGTACATCTCTACGCTTAGTTGTTATGCTCTCTCTCTTCCTCTATCTCCCCCCCTCCCACCCCCTGTCTCTCTCTCTCTTTCAACTTACCTTTACTTGGCAAAGAACTGTTAAAATCCTTTTAGGTTATCCAATACGTTTTATGAAATATCCACACAAAGGGAAAAAAGGTATCTGTAGTTGGATCAGCAAGTATTTCCGTTACAACGTACTTTTCAGTTCAAGTAAGAACTACATAAGAATAATTGGAAGATCCTTAAAACTTGAAATTATTCAGAAAATTTAAAACTTTATTCCACGCTGGCCCAAGTTTGATCACTGAAGTCCAGTAAACCTTTTTCTTTGTAAACGGCAGAAATCACAACATGTGCGTACTCTCGAACTCCTGTACCAGTCGCAACGACTTTATCACACGCTGGGCCAAGACGTCTGCTACGCTGCAAATCGCGATGTAGTTAGTAGTAAAATGATGATGTTAGCCCTCAAGACCGCCTCGTCTTCTACTACAGTCTACCATCAGAGTGGACATGCGGACTCAAAGCTTTCCTCGTCCGCTTCTTTCCGCCCTTGTCTTTTGCTGTTAGTTCCAGTGATTCGCATCGCATGCTCTCTCTTTAGCCTCTCTTCCTTTCTGTGTGTCTCCCACACACGCTCGGCGGCGACCCCCCGCTCTCTTCCCGCCACCATCAGTACGCGCTCTTTCACCCCCTCACCACTCCACCCCCCCTTCCCCACCTTCACTTCACCGGCGCCGAGGCCCGCCAATCAGCGAACGCGCCTGTGCGCTAATTACATCGAATCACACACTGCGGGATGCCGCGATTTGACACTTGGCTCCACCCCCCTCGTTATCGGGTTTGTTGTCGGAGGTCTGCGCCATGTCTACCCCCGCTCCCCCCTCCTCCTCCCGCTCCCTAGTGCACTTCTTGAGCCCTCAATGCCAACAAGAAAGGGGACAAAACGCAGACAAAAAAGAGTACAAAACTGTGTTATGAAAAGGGAGAGTATTTAGAAAGACCGGAAAGAATGGGAGATAGATAGGCACCTCTTCTGAGATAGGCACCTTTCTGGGACCGGCTAAACCCAAAATAAGAGAGAGAACAGAAATAAAAGAAGAAAAAAAAGAGAGTAGCAAAGAGAAACTATAATATATTATATTACCAGGAGAAAAGCGGGTACATCTAGACGTAGAATGTAAGCGGTGAATATTAGGATGGTTTCATATGTCATAACTAGAATTTTCTGTGCTCTGTAGAATAGCGCGCAATTACTTTTTCTGTAGCATCTCTCTTTTTTGTTCTTCATTTCTTTTTCTTTATACTCTTCGATCACAAACACGTAAAATAACTCTTGAAACGCTTGCTACCTGAAAAAACCCGTTAGAACTAGACTTTAATGCGTATTTTCCTTGTGACTTCTAAAAGCGCTTCTTTTTTTATGTCCACTCATTCCGTTGGTTTCTTTTCTACACAGTAAGTATGATGGTCTGAAGACAGCATGCTCGCCCCCTTCACACGGTTAAACGTTCGATCATCTAATGTTCGAGGCAAACCTTGTCACGGTATTGAGCGCCCCCAACCCATCCTCCCCCTCTCCAAACCCAAAGGGGTCGAGTTCTTTTTTGTTTGAATTTTTTTTTCAAAAAGGTCAAGATTAAATCAAAAAAGGGTTAACACTTATAGATCTACATTCAGTAAAAACAAGGGACTCAGTCTAGGTCCTCGACAAAATCATCCATAATAAAAAGCGACCACCACCACCATCCCCCATTTCTTTTTCAAAAGAAAAAAAAAAGAAAAATAAGGGAGGTGCATGTTAGATTACAGAGAAACCGAATAATATTCGAAAGTAATTCCCAAATAATCACCGAATTTTTCTAAACAAGCATAAGAAAAGTTGTACATACTGAAGGTCCTTAGCACCTCGAATCAGCAATCATTTCGGTTCGGGATCTTTTAAATACAACTACATCTGGCTTTTACTAAAACGTACTTCTCTCCCTCATTCATAATCAAAGTAGGCTACTTAAATGTTGTTCTAATAGTCAGAAACTTCATGATTTCTCACCTGGACTGCTAAATCTGGGCAAACCATCCCAGTAGGAACTCTCTCAAGCGTTAGCGCCATGTATTGTGAGGGCTGAAGGTATGTTTAGAACTTTGTGCTTCCGAACATTGCCAGATTTTTTTGGTTAGCTAGTTACACGTGCCAAAATTTTGAAAAACTGTCACAGAATAACAGACGGTGATTTCTTCGCTGGTATAATTATTGTGTTTGGAATGTTCTCACACGTGCGCTGGTATGACTTGTGAAGTGAGAACTGCAGCGTTAAGGTCTGCAGCTGCGGATACGAAGTAAGCTTACAAAGGTGGTGGTGGTGATGATGATGATGATGATGATGATGATGAAATGGTGATGATGATGGTGGTGGTGGTGCTGCTGCTGATGATGATGGTGATCATGATGATGATGATGATGAAGATGATGATGATGATGATGATGTGGTGGTGATGGTGGTGGTCAAGATGATGATAATTGTCATGATGTTGGTGATGTTTGTGGTGGTGG
>BMAT01009383.1:206238-218379 GCA_019649035.1 Elysia marginata | reverse complement strand
TAAATTTATACATAAAAAATTACTAAACGTTTCGGCGCAATCATTGTGCCTTCGTGAGTTACAAAGCATATTGTGTTGGTTTTTTTTTCTTGTTTTACAGAGTGATAGGCTGTAAGTCTGCTTTTTTGTTAACCATTATTTAGATTAAGCACAGATTTACATGCACCTTTTTGGATTCCTGTTTATTATGTAGGTATCCTCCGATTGTTGTAATTTCTACCTTAGTATTTAGAGAGAGAGAGAGCGAGAGAAAGAGAGAGATGATTTTAGATTTAATATCGAATTTAAGAATGAACAGGTATACGGTTAAAGAATAATCTCTCCGATTTTCTAAACGGAAATAATAGAGGAAGCCAATGAGGCGGTGAAAAAAGAATCTGCAGCGTTGCCGGTACCAAGTTCCTTCATTAGCTTTGATTTTTCCGTTTTGATTGAAATCAGCAGCCTTTGTACCATTTTTCAATGCTAATAACAATCAGAATAAAACAGCAGCAGTTCGATATAAAGCCTAGGCTAAAGTAATGCAGATCTAGGTTAGACTCAACCTCAACTCGCCTCCATGAACTAATGAAGCCTGAAACCTGTTTAATCCTCAACGCCGTGCCTAGCGGTCGCGCTTGATTGGTGCTACTATTGTTATTGTCACGGAATTGTACATGCTTTTTAGGCGATACCTTATGTCAGGTTATTAAGCTCTAAGAGCCAATACAAAGGCATGCCATTTGAGCCGGCCGAAAGCCCCTTTTATTTGTATATCGAACTTGTATGGTGACTCTCTGCTACCTCTCTGTCTGACTTTCATAAAGTTATCCGGTAGTTCATTAGGTCTTCAACACAAAGAAGACGTCATAGATGTTCAAGTAGTTTTAGCACATGTATAAACATTGACAGTGGAATAGACCCTCTAGTAACACCAGCAATAACTGTAGTAGTGTAGTTTGTAGCAGTTGATGTATAGCATGGAGTTCGACAATTAGGAATATTAGGCATAAAATGATAGCACAACAATAAAAACAAAAAGTATTAATATTTAAAGTAATGATAATTATAAAAATAATCAAAATAGTTATTCAACTAAACGTTATTATAACCAAAACAAAACCAAGGGTTAAGTTGTGGTTTGAATAAAATCTGACGCTGCTAAAGGCAATTTATCAGGATCTTTTTTTTAGGACAAGCCTCTTTTTTATGCTTATTTGAAAAGTTTCTACATGCTTCAGCTCTTGGCAATGATTTATTTTCAAAACTTGATCTGTCACAGGACAACGTGGTCAAGCCTGGTACACCCATCGAAAGTGGTCTTCCGTTGACCAACAAAGGTCACCATGACAGGCAAAGAGAACTGGCCCTACAGAGGCGTCAGGAGTACAATGATATGCTAAAAAAGGTAACGATGGCGTTCTATGATTGTGTTAGTCAACTGGTGGGATACAAAGATAGATAAGGTTAGAGAAGTAGGTATGGGATTATCACATGCACAGGCCCACACTAAGAAGTAATGGAGAAGAGAGTAAGAGAGACAAGCAGAGAAAGGCGAAGAAAAAGAGAGAGAGATATAAATGTGTGTATATGTGAGTGGGGCAATCAAGATTGTATTTGTCTAGTGACCAGGACAAAGGAGCTGAATGTTGCATATTTCACCTTTTCTAAACTTCCAAAGGTAAAAAGTTTCATCAAATTTTCAAAACTTTGTGAAAAAATATGAAAACTTTAGTTGAGAAAAAGAAAAGAATAAAGAACTTGAAGGGTATTTTCTCCGTATGGTAAGAATTTCCGACTTCTGACTCATTCACCCTGGCTGTGAGACATTTGGACTTTCTCTGTGAAACAGAAAAAAATGAAGATGAAAACAAAACACACAACCTAAAGGATGGGTAGAGAATCCATTTCAAATGCTAAGAAAGACAATGCAATCAGTTTTACAGAGACAAATATCTAGTTTTACCAATAACTTTGTGTTTTAGATTTCAGATCCCCAAAATAAAGTTTTTTTTTATATCCAAAATGCTAAAACATTTGTGAAGAATTTTTTTCTCTGAATGTGTTCTCCAGAAGGGCCTGGGCAAGGCAAGGGATGTTCCTAGGCCTGGCCACTCAGACCCAAGACCTCCTGGCCTGAATATTGGTAACTATGAGGATGACAGGAAAGTCTTGGACAGAGAGAGACAGCGTGATTACCAGCAGTATCAAGAACAACAGAGGGCAAAGGTAATGAAATGGGATGTTGTGCCCTCACAAAGGAGGAAAAATATAAGAAAACTTTGTTAGTTTAAGTGAGCAAGAGGAACAATTGGACAAAACATGTCTTGTGTCAAGCGCAAATGAGTCAGAAATCGGAAGCTTCTATTTTGAGAAATGCCACTAATAGATCTACTTTGTCTTCTTTTTCTATTTTTTTTAAATAAAAAAAAAAGAAAATTTTCTTTCAAAATATTAATCATTTTCTGAAATTTTTACTCTTGAAAGCTGAGGAAAATGTCTTTCTCAAAAGAGCTATGATTTAAGGCGAAAATTGCTACATCTGGACGTGAGACTTTTTAATTATGCCGAAGCAAAAACTAAAAGAATGTATTTTTTACAACTGAATCTAATTTTTTGTTTAAGAAAAGATAGACTGTATAATTGGCATAAATGCCATGTGAAACAATTTTTCACTGTAATTATTCACAAGATTTAGTTTCCTGCAGGGAAGTTTTCACCAATGATGAAAGATTTTGGAATTTAAAACAAGTGCGAGCCCCATAGTGAAATCACAGTGTTCCTATTTGATATCTGTTGAATTCTGTGTCCTACTAAAAACCTTTAAAGTTTTCCACGACAATTGTATCACAACATGAGCAGAGCTTTTGTCTCAACACTTTTAACATTTCTTTATTTGAGCTCGATAAGTCTAAAGCACCAAAGCAGTTTATAGAGGTTTAGTTATGGACGGATTTATCTGTCTTATGGCGTTTTTTTTTAGCTCCTTGCAATTACTCAAAATGAATCATTTCACATTCAAACTTGTTGTAAAAAAAGCAACGCTTCGTTTGGTAATTTGAAATGATACAAAATGAGTGAACCCTATTCTCCAATACAAATGTCAGACGTCTGACTTTTAGAATCATTCACATGACTAAAAGTAAAACAAAGATACCAAGCTATCCTCCTCCAACTGTTTAATCTTTCAAAATTGAAAAATACTTACTAAAAAAATTGCAAGCTTTTGAGAATTTAGAGAGTGCATTTAGCCTATTATTTTTTTTGAAAAAAAATTTTTTTCAAAATTTGAAATTTGAAAATCAAAATAAACAATCTATTTTCTTTTCATACCTTTGAAAGGCCAGTAGCAGAGCCCAGGCAGTGGAGAACCAGCCAAACTCTAGGGCTGGCGACCGGCCCTCTGGAGTGCTGGACTACAACTCTGGCAAGTTTAGTTATCAGCAGTCCAGAATACAGTTGGCTGAAGAACGCCGCAAGGAGTACAATGATCTTCTTAGGTCAAAGGTCAGTAGTGCCACATTTTTTTATGTTGTATTAGAACTATTGGCTCTAAAATTGAAGAAAAAAAATACAGAAAAAACGCAAGAAACATGCATTTTGTCTGACAAGAAGTGGAAGGATAAATTAGGTAGAAAGCTGGAAGTTTAAGAGCAAAGAGGGGAGTGGTGGCACAGTCATTAGGCAATTGTCTGCTCTCTGATGGGTCCTAGGTTTGATCCCTTGTCTGGGTAAAACTTTATTTGCTCCCCTTTGTCCACCGAGACCTTAATTGGTAGCTAGGTCTACTAAGACTTGGCAAACATAAAGGCGGCAAGGAAAGCAATGGTATACTACCTCTCTATGCCTGAAAAATAAGGACCCTGCTCCTTGCTCCCTTAGGCTCTTCTTGAGTATGGGAATCTTTACTTTATTAGATCTAGAGCTGGTAGTAAATAATGAATGAATATTGGAAAAAAATGTAGTTAGGTTTTACAGTTATGTAGGAAAATTTTTCAAGAAATCAAGCACAGGAACAAAGTAATAATCTGATTTAATAATATAGCAATACACAAAAGAAGCTCATATTCAGCATGTTTTTAGTTATTAATTGTACTAGCAATACACATATCTGGGTAAAAGAAGTAATAATTCATTCATTCCATTAAATTATGCTGTGAAATTATGTCATGCAATGACCACATTGGTTTACTTTATGGAGAGCATTTTTTGTAATTAAGGCAACAAGCCTTTAATTTAATTGCTTATTATCTTCATGTAATCTGAAGAAGCTAAACAAAGCTGTCCCTAGATTGAGATTAGGGGTTTCTCTGTAGGCTCATTTCTCCTAATATTTTTCATCTCACTCCTACTGATTAGACTTTTATTTTATGTCTCACTCTTGATTATGTTTGGTTTCTTTACAGAGAGAAAAAGGAAAAGAAAAGAAAGAGGTTGAGTTTGATTCTCCCACCATTATTCCCTTTGATCGAGCCGAGCAAGACAGGGCAAGACTGAGAGCCCTAGAGGAAGAGCGCAGGCAAGAGTACAACCAGGTCAAAGCAAAGGTTAGTTAGTATAGAATGATAATGTTCTGATCCAGAGCTTTTGGGGTTTGTAAATCATGCTTTAAATATGCATAGAAAATGCAGATTTTCTTTCTACTTTATGTTCATCTTTTTATATATGAAAAGTTAGTCAAACTATATTAGAGTAGCAAATCACAAAATTGTATTTTGAAGTTATGAAAAAAGGGGCAGATCTAAAGCTTTCTAGACCATTCCGACACGATGAATTTTCATCTCATTCACCCAATGGCAAGACAAATTCTTACCGTTTACATTGATGGACAGCGAGGCAGAGTGGTTAGTGCATGAGACTCAAGATCTTGAGGTTGCGGGTTTGATTCCCAAACATGCCATCTTGCGATTGCCTCATGACAGCAATTTACCCTAACTTTCCCCACTCCACCCACCTGTAAAACAGGTAACCAGCTACAGACAATTCTTGAATTTGTGATATGCGCCTGCAACACCCTGTATATGAGTTGAAAAGTGGCCTTCAAATGTACTGGTCTGCTGTGGCATTTGTTGTTCTGTGGCTATACAGTTACGCTGAGTAACCAAGCCAAATATCCCAAAAAGAGATCAATATAGTGTGTAAAACAAAATAAAAATAGATAAAATGAAATAATAAAATTTCACCTTTCCTAGCATATGTAAAAAGGCACTCAAAATAATGCAATTAGATCTAGTTTATTAAAGCTAGATTTTTCACAAGTTTTTTTGTGGCTTTGAGCCCATAATTGGATATTTACAATGATGTATTTTTTACAAGTAAATCTATTAGTTTTATGGAAGAGAGGTATTTGTTTTTCCAGCTCTAAATTTCTTTTCATGTTGTCTCTGCAGCTACGAGAGAGAAAACAACAGAGAGAGCCAACTCCTCAAGACGATTATGGCCTACCAGTTGGAGAGTATGAGAAACAAAAGCAAAAAGATAGAGACCAAAGGGAGTACAGAGAAATGCTGCAAAGAGTAAGTGCTTTTAAAACACTGTTGGACACTGATTACATATGTCTTTCAATGAGTGCTAATTAGTCCGATATTGCAGTTTTTAAATTACATGGCTCTGAGAGCTTGATTTTTTTAAGAATACATTTTTCTTTAAATATTGAAAAGTGCTGGAAATTATCACAGTTTGTCATAAACTATTAAAAATTTTATTTTATTCAAAATGGAATTATAAAGATTAAAAGGCATAAATGTGACCCAACGAGGTGAAATCAGGCTTATGTAAAAATTTGGACATTCAGAGTTATTAGTATAATGAGAAAGCTTCAAACATGTACCTAAATTAGAAAAAATCATTACCCTAACTTTATTAGAACCTGAGATATTTGATTTAAAAGCCGACAATCTAGACTTATTCAATGGTAATTTTTATTTTTAGCGTCCATTTCCTGGGATTGGCCTAGTTTGACATAAGCCTGATTTCACCTTGTCACCTCACAAATATGTTTTAAAAAAGCGTTTTTTCAAATTGAAGTTTTTTACATATGACTTATTCGCCCTGGTTAAGAGACATAGATGTTACTTTATCAATTTATCATACATAACACTGATAAGAAGTTAGTGGGTGTATGTTGTGATGTAATTTTTCATATATAAGGATATCACGCAAGAATTATACAAAGATTTTACAAACCACTTACTAAATTAGAAGTAGACTGTGCAGATGAAATAGATGGAAAGAGAAAGAGATAAATGGAGAAACAAATAAAGAGTAAAATTGCAGGGAGAGGAAGAGAGATAGATAAGGATGAGGTGGTGAATAGTAGTGAGAAAAAAATAGGAAGGGTGAGAGAAATAAAAGACAAAAAGATAGATAAATTGGCAGAGAGAGTGTTAAGATCTTAAAGACATTAATCAGTCAGTGTGTGTGTTTTCTTTTTCTTGCCATAATTTCCTATGCTATGACATTCTAATAGTACCACTGTTTTTTTTTTTTTTGTTTTGTGACCATAGCAACAAGAGGAGCAAAAGAGGCTAGTTTTGATTCAGGAGATGGGAGTTCCTCCAGAAAAAGTGCCTTATATTCTGGACCAAGAGAAGAGAAACCTTGGCCACCAGCCAGAGGTAAGCTTCCTGTATCCCTAAAAACATGAAAGTATTTTAAATTGGAAAGAAAAAATCAATTGTATTTCAATATCTCAACATGATGATGCAGAAGAATGTTTTACAACAGAATAACTCATGCAGTTTTAATGCTAATAATAGAATAAATATTCCATTTCAATGTACTGAATTAATAATAGGACAGAAAAAAAAAAGAAATGAAAAAAAACATTTGAGTCTGAAGAGATTTGTCTATGATAAGACCAAATTATTATCAGCCAAATAATTTTAACGACTTTACTGCACCGTCTACATACACTGTATGTGCTGCTGCCCTGCTGGTCCAAAGCATTGCGTACATAAGCACATAAGCTGTACATCGTAGATAAACCAAGTTTTTGACATGTTAATGAAAAAGTCAATGGCTTAAAAGGAACCAAGAATAATGCTGCCCATGGAACCTTCTCTTGTCAACAGGGCTTCTGATTAAAGAGAGACAAACAACAAATGGTGTGAGATATCATATATGCAAAACATGATATTATGTTGAGCCTTAGCCTTGATTTGCTTCATAAAATTTCCCCAACCCTATTGTATTACTACCAGTACCACTGCAGTTTGTTAACATGATTTATCTAGGTAAATATTAATTTAGACAACTGGACTAAATAGATCAATTAAATTAAAACAAAAAATAAAACTGCCAGGAACTTTAATGTTATATCCATATATATTATTAACAATGTGATTTTAAAGTATATTTTGAACAAAGCGCCAATCCAACAAAAAAGTCCAAGGAATAATGGCTTATGCTGATGATTGTGAGTTTTTGTTTGTATTATAAAGGACTGGGCATGTGTAAGCTACATTGTATTTTTCTCTCATGTGTTCAAACCAACCTTTTCTCTGATTGACCAATACTGTGCTTTGTTTGAAAAGAATGGTTGTGATTTTTGTCATGCACATTTTTATAGTCTTTTTATTTTACATTTATTCCTCTTCCAAAGCCTGCATATGACTCTGTGCAGGCTCAGGAAAAGCGTGTGCAGTTTGAATCTCCAAATCTCGAGGACCGCTACTCATATCAGAGGCGTCTACAGTCTCCGCCGCCACCACAACAACAACGGCATTCATCACCACTGCTAGATCAACAGTACTATCAATCCCCATCACCGACTCGAGCGCTATCAACAGCTGCAGGTCATCCACCGTGGCACCGAGACACGCCTCCACCCGAACAGGAGCAGGTACCGTCCCTGCACTCTTGTGGGATCTGAGCTCACCTGTCCACTCTGGTTGCTATACAACTCAAGCTAATAACTTCTGAGTTGAATGTTGAAAATATTTACTAACATAAATACATGAATATAAAAAAAGATGTCTTTAAAGAATCCCATTAGCCTTTTTTTTCCCTGAAAAGTTTCAAGGTAAAATAACACACAGCTGACAATATTTGGGTAAAAAGTGTATTCTCTTGAAACAAATACATGCTTGTAATATTATACAAACAATATACTGCTATTGTGTTGCAATGACATTAAAACATAGATTTATAAAAAATAAATCAAAGAGGAGAGGTATTTTATCACTGAGGCCACTTTTAAGTCATAAGTTTTCAACATCCAGCTACAAAAATACCTAACATGACCTGATCTAAACTTTTGAATCTTCTCTCCATGGGCTAGCTAAAGGGTAACCATAAATGACAGTGGAAGATAGGTTTATATTTGGCATATTTCGGGTTTTTCTTCAACTGTTTACTAATTATTTTGACATTTGGTTTTCAAGTACACAACTGTTTTCATTATTTTTCATCACTGGTCTAACATGTAACTAAAAAAACCTTTTTTTTTTGGAAAGGGCTGAATAGAACGAAAAGTGAAATGGCATAGGTAAAAGATTTTTTGTTCATTTAATTTTCACCTTTGTAGACTATCATTAGATACTAAGGTATAGGTTTTATGATCAAAGAAACATTGACTTTTAGCCATGATGACCTATTGAAAATGTTGTTTTAAAGCATTCTTTGCTTGATTTTTTTCTCTTGTGAACTTGAATTCAGCAAAAAATGTCAAAGAGTTATGGTTTATCATCAAACTTTTACAGGAGGCGATTTGAATATATTGATTATTCCTAATCTTTTCCTGTGAAGAAACAATAACTTAATGAATGAAAAAAAGAGGCATAAAAATGTAGTTGCCAAGTTTTTCAGTTCTTATGTATAAATGGTAAAGAAACAAATTTTTTTTTATGTCCCCACTTTGACTCCCTCCACTCTTTCTTCTAATATTATCCTACAATGTTTATCATCTATAACTTCTACAAATTTCTTTGATTGATTGATTCAGGCTCTGTCCATCCATTGCAGGATAAAGCCCTCTGCACTTGGTCTCCACTCTTCTCTGTCTTTCTCTTCTCTGGTCCACGTATTTCTTTACTCCAAGGCAAACATTTATGCCCAAACCTATTATGCAGAATTTGTTCCAATGATTTCTGCTCTATATTCTTTTCAATGATTGTAAGCTTTTTTTAAATGAAACAACATGTTTATGTCAGTTATTTGAAATTTTTTACCTGCTTATTAGATGAATTTTGGAATTGTATTTATACTCTACTTCTATGTTTGAACATAAGGTGTACATAGTATATACAATTATATTGGGTTATTATTAATATGCAATTTTACATTGTCAATATAATTTTCTTGTTAAACCATGGCACTTCATTTCAACAGTTACCATTTATCAATGTATTTTTTGTAAAAGAAGATTTGTGAAATTTTTTGGTGTTTTAGATGCAAAATTAATATTGTTTTTCATGTCTGTGTTCAAGTTGAAAATTGTACTTTGATGTCGATAAATTTCTATGACTGTTGTCCGTTGAAGTTAGGGAAATGGCTTGCAGTGGAATCGCACTTTAGCTTTGTTTGTTACAACACATTTTCTCGTGCCTTGGTACAAAAACATTTCTACCCCTACCTATCATATACAGCGTTTTTGTGTATTTATACATCCCCTATTAATTCAATTTTTTTATGATTCAGTACATGCAATGTGTGTATACCTTCTGGAATTTTAATGATATTTACCGGGTGATTCTTGGAAACCGAAATAATTTTTTCTTCTTTTTTTTTTATATATATATCTTACTCTTATTGCAGATAAATGTCAAAAAAAAAAAAAAACTTTATTTGCACGGTATGGTTTACAGGTTTTTTCCACAGACTGAACCAAACAGTAAAGAAGAGTTTTTCCCTTGAATTTTTGAAACACAGCAAACGTTGAAGAAGGCATGTTTTACATTGTGTGATGTTTTCTTAGATGGGGCATCTGGTGTCTTTTGATTATCATCCACAAACTGACTGTTATTAATTTTCTATGATACTAACATTGCATTCTTGAATTTTGTACTTTAATCGACTCTGCTCAATGTTTTATCTTTTTTTTTAGTTTCCTACATGATCTTCTGATTTTAAAAGTGTCAAATTTTCTGTTTTCAGCGTCTTGACACTTTTGCATTATAAAGGAATAATATTTTGTGCATGCTTTGAAATATTATGTTTTTTTTCCCTTAGTAATGTTTTAGATGTATAACTGAACCCTCTCGAGTTTTTTTTTACCCATCATAGTTTTTTCTGTCCATTTCTCCTTGAGGTATCGGTAATTCCCATGGTTTATATATATGGATAAAGATAATATTGTAATATTTTTAGGCTTGAAAATTTTATCAAGAGATATGAATCTCCCTTCAGCTTTCTTTCCTACAACAAAACCAATACCAGTTCTATTTTACATACACTCAATTTGCATTTTGCACACCTCTGTTCTTGATTCTTGGGAAAAGATCTGCTTCTTATAAGTTTTTTTTTTCATTTTAATACCACCTCCTCTTTATCAACCTCATTTCACAATACTCCTTTATCAATCCTAATTATAATGAAGTAAAGAACAAATACAGAAAACATTTTTTCTCATTACACCAATATTACAAAATATAAGCCAAATACAGACTTGGTATTTTAAGTTTCTTTATGATTTGCTTGCACTTGATGCTGAGCTGAGCATCGTGCCTAAAAATTGAATTTACTGGACCTAAATATCCTCTGATTCACTATTTCTTTGCTCCCTTCACAGCACCTTTAAGTAAAGTGTTACACATAGGTATTGATTAGAACAACATATGTGTGTACATTCTGTGCTAATACTAGTATGTCCGTTTCTGGATATGCAGAGTGACAGAATGAACAGTGCAGAGTACCGTCAGAGATGGAGAGATCAACACCGCTTGGTACAGTAACTAACAGTAGCACTAATCCATGTAGCTTCCTATCCTATACAGCCTGTGATCTCTTCTCTAACCCAAGAACAGTTCCATCTAATAATATCATTATCAGTTGGTTCTAAATTAGTCCTCTGTGGTTTCGTTTTTATAGAATTTATTTGTACATGTATGGCATAACCAAAATGTGTAGTTTGATTGAATTTGGCAATCGTTTTTTTGGTGTGATATTTAACTCAATGGATAGACTCTATGTTCGTATTCGAATGCAGCATTGGTGATCTGTTGAAGACACTCTGTTCGTTTATAAATGGAGAACATAACAATTTTTCTGCTCCTTACAAATTGAAGAGACGAACAGGAAAGCACTCCAGTATTACTCTTCTACCACTTCTTTATTACATTTAGTTCCCTTTGACCATAAGTTGATGAAATATAATAATAATAATTTTTTTTTCTTGTGAAACCAGGTTCTCATTTCATAATAAAAAAAATTATTTGAGGTGGCTTTTTGATAAATTATATAAAAAAGCTAATGAGTGTATGAACTTTTTTTTTTCTGCTCTAGAAAGTACTAAACGTGAACTTTTATCATTAAATATATCATAAGGGTAGAATTAAACATATTCAAATGGCAGTTTGTTGGTCTCAGGATGTCTCAAGGGGCAAAACTGTGTGTCTCCAATGAGTTAATATACCTAACATCTTTGACTTTAAACTATGATCTAAATACCGGTACTTTAAAATCTTATTAAAGTTCATTTTAAACATTTTAAGAAAAACGTCTTTGCTACTCCACTGTTAAAACAGTTGGCAATATCTAGGGTTAAAAGATGCTTTCTGTGGTCTGTGTTGCAGGCTGCATTGTTTTAGAAACTGTTTGTAACATCTTTGATATTAGAAACCCTTTTTTTCAGTTGCAGATATCCTTTTCTTTTCATTTGCAGATGTGCTGTCTTTTCTAGATATATATTGCAGCATTTCACATGTTGTGACTTAGTTATTCTATACAGCTGAAAGTTCATATTTGCATATCGCTTTGTTTTGCAACCAATCTTAATGGTTGGAATGTCAGGAATTTAAATATTAAAAAGAACTTTTAACATCAATTATTCACTTTTCCTCTCATAGTTTAGCATACTAGGTAGAATTTAATATCTTTGTGGTGAGTTAAAGCCCTTTATCAACTCGTTTGCAAGCTACAAAAATGCATTGTTGAAACTTCAGTTTCAAGAATCATAAAAAAAATTGGGACATGCCTCTCATTTGGACTAGTTGTGCAACAAAG
>BMAT01009383.1:151241-171126 GCA_019649035.1 Elysia marginata | reverse complement strand
CTCTCTCTCTCTCTCTCTCTCTCTCTCTTTCTATAGCCCTCCCCTCTGTCTAATCCACGGTGAACGGAAACACACAGGCAGCAATCCAGCACCATTCCCTAGATTCATCATTATTAAATTTGTCAAGCTCTTGTTCAATAGGTCAACAGTGCATCCACGAGTATTTTGTTTGTCTGGTTGATTTTGCTTGTAATAAGAAGAATGACTGGCTTTCGTCAATTTTTAGTTTTGAAGACATGTTTTCTTACAGCAGTGCATCAGAGAGGTACATTCTTAACTTTCCTAGCGATATAAGGATCAGAGTTTACGAGTCATTGCAGATCCTCGAGTGAAAAGAGTTTGTTTTATTCTCGATAATGTGCTGTTCAAGATGTCGACTAGATACAACAACATACGCTCTGGAAACGACTCCGCGAATGGATATGAATATGGTCTATACCTATCTAGGACTGTAAGTCAAAAGTTAGCGCGTTGTTCAACAAGTGCCCTAAGAATTTGACGAAAGATGTAATTCATATTTAATTTTTTCATCCAAAGATTGTAACACAAAGTCCCATATAGTTTGGACTCGGTAAAAATTTGTTTTTCAAATTTCGTTTCAATTATATTTCAGGAAGTTAACGTAATAAACTTTGCCCCAAAACCCGTGGGGCAGAAATTTTCAAAGAAAACTGTTCAAGGAATACATTGTACCTAAAACTACTTTATCCAGCTATTACAACTTCTATAAAAATGTGTCTTTCCTGTTTGCTTACACTGTACTGAATGTTTAGAAGCCCGCTCCTATCTGAGGAACCTCCGGTCTATATCGTGAGCGAGTACAAGGATATGGTAACTCGGCTACATTGTTGTCCAAATGACTGGCAGTTACAGAATATGCTTTGCCCTGTGGTTTGCAATCGTCGTTAGAACTAATAACCGCTGCACTCTTTTCAAAACTTGAAGTTGATTCGTTTTGACTCTTCAGTTTTTAAAAATTGTTTGAAATAATTATGGCCAAAGACTCGGTATTGTGCAAGGCTCTCTGTTGAATGTAATAAATAGTGCATGTTCTATTTATAGATACGTGCTACTCTGTCATTTCCAACCCAATACAACGAAATGTTTCAATGTTTATCTTACAGAGTGTTGGTATTTTTATGAGACTGTATATATGCACCTAAATAGTTTGGTGTTTATTTGAGTGTTACCATTTTTCATAGCATAGATCAAGGTTTATCTTTCTTAAGCAAGTATGAGCGTATTAACGTTTCCTTGTGTGACCAGTGTTGTTTTCCCTTTGAAAGTATCTTTGTTTCGATATTTTTTTCTGTATCGGAATCGTACCACCAGTGTATATTACAATATTCGTTGTGCGTTATTTTATCTTATGAATAGTGTGATGTATCTTTGTGTTTTTCCTCAACCAGTTTGTTTATTAACGAGTACATTTTTTCATTCCTGTTACACAGTTGTTGTTGTTGCTGTTTTTATATCATTTCTGAGTTTAAAGCGAACGTTATCTTCCTAGGTGGTTTTTCGGTGCGGTTAATTCGCACACAAAATCTTTGCCCAGTGGTTTAAGTTGTTTGTGTCCAAGTAAAATCTTCAGCTTCTATCGCTTCCTCGGGGAGAAAGATTTACCCATCAAGGATATGTTTGTAGTTCAGTTTTGACTCTTGCTCAATCTGTCGCTCCTTCTTGGGTGTGCCCCAGTTGTCTTAACAGTCTTTTATCTACAGAACGTGTAAAACTTTTTATAAGGTCTACGGGTCAAGCAGCGTAGCATTCGAATGAAGAAGAAACCCCAATACTTTTGGGTTTTTAAAAGTTTTGCGCTCATTGTCTTTGAAAAGAAATAGAAAAAAAATTTAAAGAAAAAGAACCTGATAAAGTTTTTTAAAGGGAAATTCAATTTAATGAGCGAAACCTTTTCATTACTTAAAATGTATTCGTAATAGCAACGTTGTATGCTTTTTGACATTAGTTTAATATATATAAGTATCTCACCAAAAATATGTTACTCAGATATTTAATAATTTGAAAGAGATATTTTTTGGTTAAAAACCCTTAAAACTTCTTGTCGCCCTTTCCGGCTTATCAAAATTGAACCCTAACACTAAGTTGTTAAGAGTAGAATAAGATTGGTAAGTAAAAACCTATATGGCATTGAAGTAGCTAAAGCATGAGGGTTGTATAAAGCAGGTGTGTTGCGCCGCCCTCTCTCCTCCCTCAGGCAGGACATACTGCGGCGTAAGAAACAGTATACAGGCATCCTGGAGGACCCAGACTGGCTCAGCCCCAGGCCCTATCTGGCTCCGGTAATCTTCGGGACTTGGGGCAAGGGGCGGGAGGAGGGGGTGTCTGTAGAGTTGTTTTGATCGATGTATGTATTAACAGAGGAAAGAGTGTGATGTTTGGTGGCTGTTTTGTAGTGGAAGGGCATCATAAAACGAATCTAAGGATAATTAATATACACGACAAAAATTTGATTTAAAGAAATAATTACAGAGGTGAGAATAGTAAAGAAAAAGGATAATGGAAAGAAAAAGGAAGAAATAAATCGAAAAAAAAACAACTCACCTTGATAAAAAAGCAGAAACGGGTGGGGGGAAAGTTCGGAGAAAGTTTGAAAGATTGAAAGACCTAAAAATGAGGGGCCGAAAGATAATGAAATGGAGCTACAAAGACTAATGTGATTTTTACCGATTATATAATGTGCACTTCCTGGTAATCGTGGCAAGTAGTACTCAATCAATTTTTGACGGATAACATACGCAAACTTGAGCTGCACCAGTGCAAAAGGACCTTTTGGAAATACGATAACTCTAAATAACAGTTTGAAAAGCTTAACTAAAGCAATACTTAGTCCCTAACTAACGACATGTCTAAAACTAGAACTCGTTTTCCTCCCAGCTTCAACTTACATAACACCTTACTGTTCACTACTTCTTGTTGTCCTCTTCATTGTGCTTTGTTTATTATACACAACTTGCACTCATAATGGAGGGTTCCATCTTTGGGCTTTACCTGTAACAGTGGAACAACGTATTAACTTGCTCTGCATTGCTCAGACTAATGTATGATTGCACTTATAACAGAGAAGAGATCTAGCACTAAAATGCACGATAGTTGTGCCGTTTTCTTTTTATTCCTTGTGGCGTCAATGCCTTTCCGTTAGTTTTGTTCCGTATCGTTGGTTTTATTAGTCAAGAGAGTTGAAACAAAATAGCAATAACATGCTTTTGGTAGGTTTGCACTCTGCATTCTTACCACTATAAATCGTGTCTCTATCTTCATCGTATTTTGTTTGCGCCACCTTACTTCTTTTTCTGGTTAATTTTTCTATTTCTAGATGCTATGCCGATTTAAAAAAATACAAACCTCCCTTTACCTGACAAACTTTATCCCTGTAGCTAGAAAACTTTTGAACAACAGCATAAGAAGCCAATCTCTATATTTTGATGGTATAAGAGCAGCAGATGCAGCAATAAAGATAATGGATAATATAATGATAATAATAATGGTAATAATAACAACATCAACAACAATAATAATAATAGACATAATAATAATAATAATAATAATAACAATAATAATAATAATAATAATAATAATAATAATAATAATAATAATAATAATAATAATAATAATAATAATAACAATAATAATAACAACAACAACAAAACTACATCAACCAACCCGAATAAACAAAAGACATGTCATTGATGATCGTATTGTACCCTTGAATTTTCTTGTCGTATTCTGTTTTGGATTTTACCAGCGCAGTCGAGACAATACGAAAAAAGTAAAAAAATTTAAATAAATACAGCTTTAGTATACAAATTATTTATCAAACCTCATAGACTTAAGATACATTTTACCTATTAGTCATTTTTTTTTGTTTTATATGCATAGTTATATGTTGCGAAACCTAACAAATAATTATATTTGCCTTAACTCATTATACCTAGATCTAAATTGCAATGTTAGTTGTTCTTTTGCTGGGGTGTTGATATGCGGAGAAAGAAAGCTGCTCTTTGCTCTTTGCTCTACAGCTTATCCCATTCCTAATTTACTGACAATAAGGTCTTGCCGCCTTTAAAGCTTTTCCATGTTTTATATTTCAACTACAAAATAAGTTTATTTGTTCCATAGAACCTGAAAAAGATTTGCCTTTTTTATCCGCGCTTAAATTATGTATACTTTATTTTAGCTGCATGTTTTCTACCTAAAGAATAAAACCCATGAAGCCACCACAGTTTTCTGTAATTGTAAATCTAATAAATCTATTTTCACCATAGTTATGAAAAAGAAAATGTTTCCACTGTGTGTACTACCTCGGTCTTATATGCATGGTATAATCGTTCTATGCCTGTAGCATCTCGCTCCTGGCGCCTGTGATACCCATCTATGTTAGGTTGTGTAGATCGCTACAGCTTTGATTTTTTTCGCTGCCCGCTGCCTCTCTATGTATTATAATCTAAAAATTTACTTAGTTCTATGTGCTTTGTAAAAAATTATTGACTAAATTCAATATTTTAAATTATCTTTTTTCCATATTACCTGTTGAAATTCACATTTAAATATGTCGGAGATACCGAGTTTTTTTTTTCTTTCAAATAATTTAAGTTTTAATTCAAATACTTTTCAAAATTATGTGAGTTTAGAGAACTTCTAAGAAGCAGAAAAACACATGTTCAAGACTTTTAGAGACAGTTAAATTGCTGTAAATCATAACATTAAAAATAAAGTGTTTAATTGAATGACACGTCACAAGAATTAGTGACAGCGCGAATCCTGCATACCCCCCTCCCCCCTCCGGGCTTTGGCCCTATATAACGCTATAACATGCTATACAGTTATATTGCAATACAAATGAGAAAGCCAGCACCAAAAGGAATAATTATATTCAATACGCCATATGCGAAAATAACATTGAAAAAAAAAATATCACGCCTTTCAAAATGATTTATAGCCTCCCAGCTCACTGTTTTGTCCTTTGGTTTATTTGATCTGTAAGCTCACGAGGATTAAGGACGCTACCACCGGTAATAATGAGGTAATTAAAAAATACCTTGGTTTAAACGGAGTATTCCATTTCGATACTCGTTAGTCGATAATCCTGTTGCGTATAATTTATATCTATAACTTATCGATATATTTATTATAGTTGCAAAAATAAAAAAAGTTCTGAACTGGAAAAAAGTGATTATGGTAAGGTTATACTTTTGTTTGTGGCTTGCTAATAGTTTGCCTGAAACTCGAATGTTTAACTGGAAAACGTGATTAGGGTAAAGTGTTACCTTTGTTTTATGGTTGCTTGATAACAGTTTACCCCACACTCGAAAGTTTTAATGGAAATATCGACAGTGAATCCAAATGCACTAAGTTTGTTCTTACTTCGACTCTTCTTATCGATGCAATCAATGTTTTTAGAAAAAAAAACGCTAGGGAAAGGAATATTGTGGGAAAACTAGATCCTTTTACAGGCTTGAAAAATAAGTTCAAAAGATATACCATTTTCTTAAGCTTTGAGAAACAAACAGAATAACATGTTTATAAAAAGATACATAGTGAATACATTCGGGTGTGTTTTACCTTTTGACTGCAGCGGTCAGTTTTCAAACATGTTTAGTGTTACGATGGCAGAAATAAAACCTTTTATCTTAGCATTTTACTTTAGCAAAAAACACAACAGGGCCTTAAACCACGCGAGAAGTTCGAATGCTTATGAAGTAACTGTATGTTGAAAGGAAAATTATTTTAATGCAAATGTCATTTATAGACAATTTAATTAACGAGAAATAATAATTTGAACAACAGTATGTAATGGAAAATCTCGATTATGTACCAAAAGCTCAATAAGTCTACTATAAGCTTTACATAAAAAACCGACGCTGTAAGCTCAAACTTTCTAAAAAAATTTAAAAAATAAACGAATTCACTCGTTTCCCTGGTTTTTGTTTTATGCTCCATTGTTTTCCAACGGACGTTTAACGGGACGTTTAAGAGCTGAGTAGAAAACCAACCAGTCATATCACATTTGAGCCACCACGTGGTTATGTTTCACTCATTCACTGTGCTATACGACGTTTGTTTGTGTGTTGTAACTATGGGATTGTTTATTTGTCACAATCACACGCTTGCCAAACTAAGGAGGACAGCGGTATCAACTTTGTAGCCACATCAAAGATAAAACCAACACAGGCCAACAAAACCAACACCGTGCCACCCCCACAGGTAAAACATGGAGTTTTTGTTCAACGGACTCTGGTGTTCTGCAGTTCCAGTGCAACTGATACACATTAAGTTACGTTTAACCGATCCTTCACATGACGTTGACTTGTTTGAATACATAAATGCCTTTGTTTCTTGGTTTTCTAAAATTTAAAACGAGGAAGAAGTTCGAGATTTTTCATTTTTCCTTACTACTCCATACAAGGTCATAAATTATATTACTAAGCAAATTCTGGAATAATCAACATGGAAGATTTGCCCTTTGTAATGTACCGTATTTTATCTTTTCCAATATTTTATGCTTTTCTTATAAACACTTAAATATGGCTAGGGTTCCAAAGGTATATAATGTAATCTTCATTTTTCTTATTATTTTATCTCATCCCTTACAAAAACCACTGTCTTTATCTTTTCACGTGTTTTTCTATCTCAGTAAACTCTTCTCCCTTCATCCATAACCAGTTTCATTGCAGTATATGTATATATAGAAAACGTTCACTTCCATTTAACCTATTTTATCCAGATTAAAGTTCCTATTTTAAGTCTACTGATTTTTTTATGGATTATAAAACGTTTGTTATAACTGTTTCGGCTTTTTTGCAACCTTGTAACGGATGCTGCATTAGAACAGTTAAACTATTAAAAGAAGAGGTGTCATTGGTTTCTATCAATTACGGAAATTCATAAACTAACAGAACACAGGACTGTGTTAATTTGTTTCCTTTGAAATCAGCGCCTTCAGTTCAGTAGTTTTTCAAGATTTGCTTAATCTTAACAAAATCTGATGCCTCTTGAATATACGGCTGACTTTTTTATTCATATATTTTTGTGGCTGTAATAACTTTATCCCGTAAGCGAAAATACATGTCGAAGAACTTTTGAAAATTCCATTTTCTCACCCCACTTCCTTGCGCTAATCGAATTTTTCCTTGATTTCGGAGACATATCTTTTTATACAAAATTATTAATACATACGGGAAATCGATTTTGCTTTGTTTTAATGCTTAACCTATTCCTGCCTTTCTGTTATTAATTATTGGCATGTTGCAGCTCAAAATACAATCTATCAACCACCACTGTGGCAGGTAACAATTATAATTGAAGATTTTATCTTCTGAGTTGACGGGGTTTACACTAGAACGCAACCACATGCTCAAACATTTTAATAAAAAGTGACTTAGAACACTCCTTCCTTTGTCTGGCTTTGGATTTTTTAATATCCATTCACTTTAGACTGACGTGCAATATCTCTTAGTTACTATTTTGTTTGACTTAAATGCATCGCGCGTGTGTTATCGAGTTAATTGTTAAGTCGCACGAGATCATTTTTGACACGAATTTTTTTTTTAAATTTTGGTGTAAGATGAAT
The DNA here is from genome assembly GCA_019649035.1 of Elysia marginata. NCBI lineage: Eukaryota > Metazoa > Mollusca > Gastropoda > Plakobranchidae > Elysia > Elysia marginata. The sequence goes on along the minus strand of BMAT01009383.1, from coordinate 163,538 downwards.
TATATTATGACTGATACTGCTTTGCAATTCATCTATAGTTCTGCCGTTTCCATAAAACAAGATGGTTGCCATCGTCAGATTGTTATGATTTAAAAACACACGACCAATTTGCTCTTTGTGCTTTTTCTGTTGAGCATTATTATCTTTGTTTTCAATATCTAATTTAACATCGTCTATCAATGCTCATTGTTTTCAATATGACATTTAACATCGTCCAATAATGCTGGCATCTTTTTAACCCCTAGAACCAGAGCCGGGCACTGAGTGAACCTAGGCGTGGTAATCAGCAAGACGGACAGTACTTCGCCACCCTCCCTCTCGGTAAGTGACCGCCTAACGTCTTGTTTGTGCATGCTGTCACTCTCTCTCCCTCCCTCCTCCTCATCTCTCTCTCCCTCCCTCTCTCTCTCTCTCGCTCTCTCTCTCTCTCTCGCTCTCTCTCTCTTTCTCTGCCTTCTTTCAGCGTTTCTGCGTGAGTATAAAAGAAACAATTTATCCTGAAAGTCCAAATGTGGAACAACAGCAGTATCCAATGACGCTTGTCCTAAATTAGAGATCTTCTGAAGTGATACTTAGGCCCAAGCATCAATTACAGTTTTTCTACTAAAGTTAATGCTAGTTTTGAGCGCCCCCCCCCCCCCCACGTCTGAAAGATGAAGGTGAAAATGCCGACTGAAGCTAAAACTACACTAAGTTGAGTAGTTCTGTTCACTGCGAAAGTTGGTGGATCCTCTTTGATAACTTTGGCTTATGGGTTTATAGTGTGTTCTTTGATTTGACTATTATATGACCGATATTCTCTCAAAGTAAGTCTCAGTCTTGTACGATTACTTTCGTCCAGGTATGTTGTTGATTACACAACACATCTTCCTTCTGTGCGCTCTGAAGCGCATCTTTACTGCATCCAAGCTATGCGTTCCTCAAGCTTTTTCCGAAAATATTTTTTATCAATGGACTAAATATTTGTCCAACCCTATCTAACATTTAGTTTGTTTTTCTTTATCGTCTTTAAGTTCATAATCCATTTAAACACTAGGGTCTCCTATTCTATTTCAAGTTCAATACCCTTTCCTCCGGCTTCAAGTTTGATACCCTCACCTCCGGATGAAACTCACAATGCGGTACGAAAGTTTTCATCACTTCATCAACAGCTTTTCTCTTGCATTTTTGTGATGTTATGTTTAATCGATGACATTGATTTTATAAATTCACCTACCACTTATTTTGGTCCAGGTCAAAAATATATCATAACTCCCCGCCAGTACGCAGCTGATCCGTTGTGGCACGGCTGGCCGTACCGTGGTAACGTTAGCGTGCCGTTAACCATCTTTTTAGACTCATCATCTCACATGGAGAACACCGAACTCGTACTTTTGTGTCCGAAATTTTGATTACATTTCCTTTGCCCTAATACAAAACCAAATTAACATGTGGGAAAAAAGCCCCCTCCATGCCTATTTGGTTGTTTGAAACCATGTCCTGCAGTTTTCAATGTCAAATACATATATATATATATATATATATAATTATATGCACAGTATTTTCTTCAAACTTTCCAAAATATCTACATCTCTCAGAAGCAAATTTACTTCACTTTCTAGCGGTATCACTTTTGACTGCTGAAATTTTTCAAGTCTCATGTTAGCACATAACGAAGTTCGGCTTCTAAGGAATGAAGGCGCGCTCACAAACACTAAACTGTCAGTCTACCAATGATTATCGCGACTTCCGACAGATTTGTCGAATCACCACAGAAACTGAAAAGATCCATTCTTACAGGGAGGCCTTTTTCCTTCATTTGATTGGCATTCTCACACTCTGACTGTGTTCATGTACCAAGTTGAAATTCACACTGACCTTCACCTCTGGATAACCTCTTATCAAATGTTTGATTTACCAGAAAATTCAAAAATAACACACAAAAGCATTCGAATGTTAGAGGAAAAACTGGATGTTCCCTGCAAATGTGTGTGGTGGCAATGTTTTTAAGCCTGGCAGTCTATTAATTTGTTGCACCGGCTTTTTCACAATGAGAGTTTAACTTACTAATCAATTTTTTTCATTACTGATATGACTAGAAAAAAACAGAAATGAAAACGAAGAAACCGTGGCATTTTGAGATATAGAGATTATTAGGCAGAGTAATAAGAGCAGACAAATACAGAGACTGAGGGGTGTGTGAAAGGAGGGAGGAGAGATAGATAGATAGACAGATAGAGATAGAGAAAGAGAGATAGATGGATAGAGAGAGAGAGAGAGAGAGAAAGAGATAGATAGATAGATAGAGAGAGAGAGGGAGAGAGAGGGGAAAGAGAGAGAGAGAGAGAGAGAGAGAGAGAGAGAGAGAGAGAGAGAGAGAGAGTTTGTAAAAACGAGATAAAGTGACAATGGAACATTACCACGAGTCCAATAAAATGAGTTCTTGCTCACCTATTCCGAAGAGAAAAATCTGACGCATTTAAGAAACAAAAACTCTAACCTTGCTTTATGTGTACTGCAAATTGGCACAGATTTTGGTCCACGGGAAAACCACCACCTATCTGAATGTCATTCCACCTTCAACATTTTGAAACGTCAACGTGGCTGTGTATAATCCTTTTTTCCTCTCATAATAGTGTGATAGTTTTTTGTTTCTGGGTGATTACTAATAATTAGGAATTCAATAAGTTAGGCAGTTGAATTTTTGGTGACCTGAAAATGAAATAAAACTATACTTGTAAAGAAAATATTTATTTTGGAAACATAAAGGGATAGTTTTTACAAATATAATTAAGAAGCTCGTTTTATGATTATTCAAAGAAAACCATCAGTGCAATCCAGTGTTTTTTTTATTATTTTTTTTAAAAAAAGCTAAAGATGTATGTTTGTAAACTTCAAACTAGCTGGATCAGAGGAGAAGGTAATAAAAGGAGAAAAAAATTGTACTGAAATTATTCGCTGCTTACGATATGTTTTTAAAAGTGCAAAATTTGTAAATTCTCATGAAAAAGCATTCTTTTAAAAAAATTTATTTCTAGCCGGTTTCCTTTTATTTCAAGCAACCGTTTGTTTCCGTCTGACCCTTGTTTGTAGATGAACTGAAGCTATTTGCTGCTTATTATCTTACAAGTCCATGAAATTTACTTGTCTCGCATTCTGTCCCAATGAGTTTTAAATCGAATGGCTTAGTTTTTAGATATAGGCTTTTAAAGTTAAGTGGGTGTTTTAGAAGTCAACATTTTTTAGATATTGACGCTAAAACCATTTTTAAAGTTTTCACACCGAACTCTTGTTGAAATTGTATGTTTTATGTGTCTAATTTTAGTTGGTATGGTTGCTTAGCCTCAAATTCTTTATAGCCGTAAAAACTATAAATGATATTTTCTCCCTTTTCTGAAATTTCACAAGTTCTAACCCTGCCGAGTTGAATTGGCTATAACTTCATACAGAAGTATGATAAACCTTTTCTGTCTATTGTTTTTTAAAGTAGCCAAATAAGCTTTTCTGTGATATCAATATCTGACTACCCTCCAAAATCGACTTAAGACCAATTTTAGCTGGTTGCAAGACAATTGATCTAACTCAAATATGACACAGATTTTTAAAATTTAATCCGTCTTAGTAAATTTGAACCGATCGTTTGTTTCACTGATTGCCTGTTGACGTGTGGTCCGCTAGGTGGCAGGTACAGACACTCACCGTGGCACTACTCGGCCGACCCCTACTGGAATAGGCATCCCTATTGGCCCTGGGGTAATGCGCAGTGATTTCCGCTGCTTTCTTCTGTCTTCCTCCACATCACCAAACTATGCGTGCGTGCAACAAATCACACGCAGTCTTCTTAGCACCTTGAAGTTGGCAGTAAATTCTGTTCTTCCACACTTTTTCCCACAGAGGATCCAGTGTATGGTTATTCACAAGGAAGCGTTTTATCAATGCAGAAATGGTCTCCGGTGCTAACATCTATGCACTTTGGCGATTTATGCACGATTTCACAATCTGATGTAATAAGATGGATTTTGGCCTCCTGTGTGAAGGGATTTGATTTCTTGATTTGGATGCTTTGTTTTTTTTTCTTGGATGGTCTCCACAACCGGATTTAGTTCAATGAGATTTTGCGAGAAGAAATGAGTACACAAATGTACCAAATTATTTTAGCTTTCCTTTTACGATTACGATAAAGCAAAATCCCCCCCCCTTTCCCAAAAAAATTGAAAAATAAAAAAAGAAGAAGAAGAAGAAGAACATCAACAAATAAAAACATAACATAACAAAAATAAACATCTACATCAAAGTGCATAGTTGCCCTTGATCTTTTACTACCAAATATTCTTTGTATTGTGTTTTAAATTTCGGTTTCCATGAGTATATACAGTTTCAAAAGCTGCAAATCTTTCTTAACAACGGCACTTTTATTCACTTGGCATCATGATTGAGATAAAAGCAAATTGCTCCAACATGACCATCTGATAATTCCTCATCCATGTCAAAATGATAAATAATCTTGGTCAAGACTATTCACAACCACATCGACATGGAGGGAATGGGTTTTAGAATGACAATAATTATAGTTTATACTTTTTTCATATTATCGTTCTGAATTTGAAAGTAGAAAGGAAAAGAAAAAGAAAGTGGTTCAGTTTATTTCCATTGCTTTTTTTTCATCACAGATTTTCCTTCTCTCTAAATACAAGCCTCAGCCTTTCTCTTTCTCCGTAATAATGTCGTTGGCACTATGCGGTTGTTGGCACAATTTTAAAGAGAACCCCGCAAAACTTGGAGCTCTGTTGCTACATGAATAAAAATCTGATGCAAAAAGTCTATTTTTGATGAAGTGGAGTGCTCGACTTACGTGCGAATGCTGGTTGCACAAAGTTCGTCTTTGAGATTATGCACCAAAACATTGCACTTTCATTCAATCAGAGCTTATCAAATTAAGTTTAAATAAACCATAATTCACACAAAGGTAAAAGCTTATAGCACCACACACACACACACACAGACAGACACCCAAACGAATAAAGGATATAATGTTTAACAAAACTAATTTAAAAAACACAAATTCTACACCAAATATCTTCTAGTTTTTAATGAACTGATTTTTTTTTCGTGTTACTTTGATTCATAAAAAGGGTCGCTCCCCCTCCCCCCATCGCCTTTTCCCTAACTCGGGAAAAGTGGGCTGTCAACAATCAAAAGCTTATCATTGTTATCCACGAATGTGTTTGTCAAGAAAGCACCCTTGAAACCTTGAACAATCTTTTGACTGCTTTCGTTTGAGCAGTTGAACTTGCAATTTGATGTACCAATTGTCTCGTGGGTCAAAGAGTGTAAAGCTTCGTCTGTATGATTGTCAGGTTTTCTAAAACCCGCAGAAACATCCTTTAACTTCCAGCATCATCATGCGTTTCAAGTTCTAAAACTATTTTTCTTAACCCTTTTTGCCACGGAGGTGCCAACTTCATAGGCATAATCATTCCCAATCTGCGTCAGAGATATCAATATCCCCTCCCTTCCCCGTCTGTCTATCTCTGTCTCTGTCTGTCTGTCTTTCTGTCTGTCTGTCTTTCTGTCTGTCTGTCTGTCTGTCTCTCTGTGTCTCCCTGTCCATCTCACACATAGTACACTTTAATGTGACCATTGCATCCTGAAAACTCTGACAGTTTTTCTTGACCAGTTGTCCATGCAGGTCTTCCTTCCATTCTGTCCATCCTGTCACCGTTTTTATTCTTTCTCTCACTTTCCTCTTACCCTCTCCCAGGTTCTCAACCTATGGATGAGCAGACCCGCCGCAAGGAAGAGTACAAGAGAGATCTGCAGAGACAGATGGCGGAGGCGCAACTGGCAAGAAAGACGTGAGTACAGATTGTCATATTTAGCACCTTTAGTTTTTCTCTCTTCTAAGGAAAGTGAGCAGAAAACCAGAATGGTCTGACTTTCTTTTGTTTGACGACAGTCTTAAATTATGCTATCACACTACGTGATAAAGGCTGCGCTTCAAAATTAGTTTTGTAAAACTTATTCAGGTCGTAAATATGGATGGAGATGATGGAAGTACGCCGTATATCTAGCTTTGTGTTTTAATGATAGCCTATCAGCTTACCGACCAGGAAGTTTGAGATTTGATCTCTTGCTTTTGAAGTGGACATTTTAGTTTCTAGTAAAGTCTATTAATCTTAAATTGGGTGTACTATACCTGGCTATAGGCAGTGAAAGATTTAATCAATATGCCAGAGTGACAATTTGTATGTAAGTACTGCTCCTCTGTTAGTGCAGAAAATATATCGGTTAGTAAAAGTTTGTCGGTTTTTCAAGAATTCTGATACTTTCAAACAATTTCTAGCGTTTGATAGGTTAGTAAAATTCACAATAACCAATATTTGCCACATTTATGTGAAACTTCTAATGGCTGTGTTATTTACAATGTATCATGATTTCCTATAGGGAGCGCGCACACGGCATTCTGGTCAACAACAACAACCTGGCCAACGAGCAGCTGACGTCGCCGCGTCTGCTCTACAGTGACCTGACCCCACGCCGCAGACCAGACCGCGAACTGGAGGCGTATCACTCGAAGATTCTTGACGGGATCAGCAAGCTGGACAATACTACGTAAGCAACACTGTGACCTCATTGTTATATTTTTAATGAATTGGTTTTGTCGCGATAACTTATGAGGTCACTTGAGTTAGAGAGTAGACCCTATATTTCCTTTGAATGGTTGATTCTCTTACCTGAGACTCATGTTTTTAACTGTTTCCAAACACAATCCTACTGAATTACAAAGAATTTTAGGCAATGAAAGCAGAAGCAAATTTTCATCTTGAATGCTACTGATAATTATGTTCATATCTTGCAATACATTTGATGTGCAAATGACTACAAGCGTGCAATCAGTTATAATCGACTTTGAAGAATTTACTCCCAAAAACATTTTAGATGTTTACATAATGGCATACTGTCATATTTCAAGGCGTTTAGTTTCTAAAGATCTGGGTGTTCACTGCTAGCTGTTGTGTGTTCTTATGTTGGTATAGATTGATTGATTCCCAAATATAAAGTTTGTGAGAATTTCAAACTGATAAATATATTTTTTTATTTGGACAGTGTTTTGAAAAAAGTATTGCACCATAACTGCATGAATAAAACCCACATATTGATGATAAACGGAATTTGTCAGAACACAGCACATGTCTTAGACTCATAGTTTTTGTATCTTATCATTTCTCTCTGTTGTAATTAAACTCAAAGAACCTGAACATAATTATGCAAACATACCAAATGCTCTTAAACATGAAGTTACAAAGAAGTCACAAAAGAGGACAAAGACAAAAAGAAGTATAACTCTGGTTGTTTGTACTGTCCACACAGCCCGAGGGCAAGAGCGTCCCTGGGCCGGCGTCCGCCATCCTCTGACCGCCGTGCTATTGGAGGTCTGAACCTGGGACCTAATGCTGGGCCTGGTCCGTCTGTTGGAAGGGCAGGTGGCGCCACTGGTGTTGGTGCGGGAGGAATCCTCGATATGGGGTTTGACTCGGTCCTGGCCGGTCCTCGGCTGACCACTATTGACCCACCAGCAGGACTCCAGTACCAGCCATCGTAAGTAGGCTAGTAGGTCACTTGGTGGCCTGAGACAAGATCATTGTGTTTGCTTAATGATGACCATTATTTAGACAAACCTAAAATGTTTCATTAATGACCCATGGAATGTCTCAACTTTTGTATGTAACTATTTGTCCTCTCTTTCCATCTTTTTCTTCACGCAGCTGGTTTTTATGACAAAATAGCATGATAATTTGTTGTAATGGGATATTTGAAATGGGAAAAGATTGCTTGGACATTTTTGGCCTTATCTTGCATTTTTTCAAATTTATACGTTACGCCCTGCTAGAACCGTCATTCTTTTCGTCAAATTTGAAAACTGCAACAAAAAAGCTGAAAACTGAAATGCATAATGCAATAAACAAAAAATAAACGATCCAAAAAAAAACAAAACAGAAAAGATCTTATAGATCCACAAATTGTAACGTCTCCCAAACTGCTTTAATTTACTCAAATTCTGTACTGTCTCATTTATACATATGAACAAGCAAACATTGACTTAACCTCTTTCTGCTGTGTCACGAAATATGATGAAAATATTTTTGTGGATTTTTAATATTTTTTTTTATTGCAGATTAGATCTTTTGATTTATTACTCTATCTTTTGAACATGATGACTATATTTCTATATTCACTCTTTGAATTTAGCAAAATGAATATTTAAAAAAAAAATTTCTTATAGTCCTCTCAGATATGTAGATACAGCCCATGTACAGCCATCTAAGTTGAAATACATTGAAGTAGAACCACAAAGCATTCATATGCACTTGTATTAACCTTATAACAACAAACTGCCTCAGTAAAACTGCATTTCTTGACATATTTTGCTTTCTGTAATGTTCGTCTGCACAGCCAGCCTCATCTAATACCTTGAGAGGGCTAGTGTTGTCTAGGTTTCTGATGCAGCAAATAGTTCCTGCCACTTCTTTTATTCGCTAATATTTTTCTTTGCTTTATAAATTTGTCAAATGTTCATGCTTTAGCTCTCATTCGCCCTTTTTTTAGTTCTGTTGCAGCTAATGATTCTTAATCTTTTAAAACATTATGGTATTGCTTGATATGTTGTCGTAGATTTTGATATTAACAAGGAAAAAACAGATGTGATTTGATGCAGAAATATCATGATTGATTAAAAAATTTTGCAGATTTTCAAACGTTACCAGATTTTTATTGAACCATGTTGTTTATAAGAAATTTTCAGTATAGTAAAGTTTTTTTGCATTTTTGTGAAAATGTCTTGATTTTACCTGTTGTTGATAAGTTGGCCACTTTTACTGAAGGTCGCTTCAAGCTAAGATCAGAATTATTTTTTCAATAATAGAAAATTCTAAGGTACCGGTAATTAAATTTACAGCTAAGCAATGGCGGCGTTTTCATTGAAAGTGAGTGTAAAATTGAAGACATAAATTGCAGATTGAGATTCTATCTATAAAATTAAGACTTTATACTTGAAGAGGGTCATTCAAGCTAGAAATCAGCATACCCTCCGGAACTGTTTTCACTGCTGTAAAAAAAAGAAAAACTACGTGATTTTTTTGCAGGTAATTTATTTCAGAGAAAAACATTTTTGTCACTACTAATTTGCTAGTTAATCATTGTCACATCGTTTTTCTGTTCAAATTAAATGCTTCTGTTTAAAAAAATGTTTTTGTGAACAATGTGACTTTTTACTGATACCTTAGTTTTACCTTTTACCACAGATCTGATATTTATATGTTTGATATTATTGTTAAAGTTTCTATCATAAAAGTGATTTTATAGTAACGAGACTGTCTGTTCTTCCACCTTTAGTGCAGTGTGAGAGAATATCACATTACGTAGCTACACCTATTATTTTATGCCCCTTTAGAGATTTGACTCTGTCCATAGTGGCATGTGTTTTCTTTGTACCCGGATTTGAACCTGGTCAGCTTTTTAGGTATCTAAAATTTGATAATTCTGACATTTTCTGAAAACTTAAGAACCAAATTCAAACTTTTGTCGTCCTCTCATATATTATCTAATAATGAAGCAAGTGTAGCAGGGCTGCAGAAAAATAAAGTAATTCTCTGCTTGTCGGGAGACCCAGAAAGAATAGAAGTACCAATATGGAAACAACAGCGAAGTTCTGTGCTTTGAAAAAAAATTTATTATATATAGCATTCCTTATGGCTGTGTTCTTTGAGCCTGGAAAGGAAACACATGTCTTTTTTGCACTTTTACTTAAGGTTACATGGATAGACCACCTGTAGGCGACAAACTTATACATCATAGGTTTTGTCTATTGCATAATAATATTCATCTTGATGTAAAGATTTTCTTAAACCTTTAACAGTGTTTTCCACTGTCTTCATAGTTCTGGGCCCTAACATTCTCTTTTTTTTTTAGTAATAATTTTGTTAGGTCATATTCATGGTCTGAAATTTAGTTGTATACATGCCTTCTCTCTTTAAAAATAAACTCAAGTATTTTTTATAGCCTTTAAAACGCAAAACCGTTCGAAATTTTTTATGTGTGGGTGGTCAAAAAGATGTAAAAACTGTCTTATGTGTTTTCTATTCTCCAACTACGCAATTTGTGATGACAGTTAACATTTTTTAAAGAATCATGCATTTCTGTAAAAGTTTTAACTAGAGAAGTTCAAAGTTTAAAGAAAAGAATGCCAGGCTTTTTTTTTAATACTTATAGCCTATGAGCTATGCACGATGCACATGATTACCAAGAGTGTTATAAATTTATTTAGAAATTTTTGTTGTTTTGCAACGCCTGTCCCACGCACTGTAGCGATCGAAAAGTTCAATAAAGCCGAGCACTTTGTCATCCGCTTGTGTTAGTTGTTGGTAACAGTGTGACTAGAGATTCGGGAGCAGAAAGTGCTGAAAGCTGGACGGAATGTCTGATTGGTGTTGTAAGCAAAAAAAATGTTGAGAGACAATAAGACTAAAAGAGTTGCAGGTTACATGTTTGAATTAGTTTAAATCTTTTGGTTCGTTATGCATTCAAATATGAAACATTTTATAAAATACTGCAGATATAAAATAGTCAAATTAAGCAAAGAGAAATCAGAAAGTTACAAAGTAATGGCATACTCTTTGAAAGACAGAACTGTCAAAGAAAAGTAGGCCTAAAATTAAAACATGATGAAGCACTGACTATGCTTTTAATAAAATTATACAGATAACAGGCAATATGAAATTAACCTAACTCTTATAAGGTAACCTTTACTAAGTATTTAAAAATATTTAATTTCTGATCAATTTCCAGTTTGAATAATCATTTGGTTAAAAAATGCTTTATTTCAACTAAAACTCTTGAGTGAAAGTCTTAAAACAAAGAGTACTAATGGTCACATTTCAGTTTTAAATTGTCTCGTTAAGCCTCGTTAGAAAATGAAACAAAAGATTAGCCATAGAGGGACGTTTTTTTAGCTTAATTCTCATAAACTTTTTATTTTGTTAAAAGAGCCATTTTAATATCATCATTCTGTGATTTATCAACAAAACTTATCAAACTAATGTTTATTCAACCCAAGAAAACCAATAAAGATTTGAAGCAAATGGAAATTCTTATATATAGATAAAAATGGTCCAATTTCAAATACGAAATTTTATTCCAAACAAAAGTATTAACAAATTTAAGATGAACCATCACAATTCTTTCATGTGGCATTTTATTTGAACCCTGGATAGTCAAAGACTAAATGTGTCTTTGGTAAAGTTGATGATCCAGAGGTGAATAAGATAATCGCTAGGTAATCACAAAGCAGAGCAAAACAAAAATGCATTGGCTCCAGCTTCAACACTCCAGTCAACATTTGATTCTCTTTGGAGACGCTCTGTGTATTAGTTCTCTATGCACCATGGATATACAACAGGGCTTGAACTGTGGTCTTTCCACACATCTAGCAAGACAAACAGAAAACCCCTGGACCACCCACGCTTGAGTGAGAAAGGACGATGCGAGAATGTGAGTTGTCAATGCAACCTTAGACTTGGATTGTAATGGTGATCTGCTATTTTCTTGGACCATATTTCTTTGAGTGCTGCTTCTTTCACATTTCCAACAATATTCACTGCAAGCAATTCTTTGTTTAAAATCTTTTTTTTTCAAATTTGATTTTTGTGTGAAAGTGTAAGTCAAATTGAAAAAAAAAAATTCAGCCGAAATTGAACTTTTATAATGTGTCAGCTGGTTATTCTTAAAAGTAAACCTAATATTTTTTTCTACTCCATGTCGTGGTTTCCTTTTCTTTATTTTTCAACTTTTTTGCACTGGTATATCTCTTTACTTTATTAATACTATTTTCATACTGTGTAAACCCCTTAAGTATAATAAAATGAACAAAAAATTAATATTGCCTAAGAAAATAGCAGGTCACTACAAGTAGCATATACATTCATTGTCAACTCTGTAAATCTTCTCGAATCTTATTGACTCGTAAATGTTTGTTAAATATAAACAAATCAATTAGTGTTAAACCCTGCAAATGCTTTGTCAAAATGTATTTTAAGCAATGCAACTGTAGGCAATGACATATTCGTGCTATGTGCACAAAGAAGTTTGATTGTTACATTGTTTGGACAGAGGTTGTCTAATTTCATATCTTTAAGGTACAAGTTTAAGGGGTTTGCATAGCTTGACTTTTGTTGTCTTCACAAAACATAGTAATAATGTGTTTTAATATCTGGTCTCTTTCTTGGAAATTATGATATGTCGAATGTGTACCTGAAATTATTG
>BMAT01009383.1:132652-143719 GCA_019649035.1 Elysia marginata | reverse complement strand
TGTCTCTATGAAATTATTATGCTTTCCCAAAATCTATCGCTTATACTATAGGCCTACATCGCCGTTTCAATTTACTAGGTGTTGAATATACCACCTTCTTAACTTTATCTGAAAACTATATTACATTAAATCGTCTTTTGACATTGATGTTGGTTATTTCTCATAGTAAAGAAAACAAAAGTTACTTGCTAACTTATTCATCTGAAATGAGGCCTTTGTAGAAGTGATCTTTCCGCTTTGCTTACCTCTGTCATCATGTACTTTTCTGCTATAGCGGGGTCTTTTTAAAGCCGCACCAAACTACATTCTCTATTTTAATCATGTTTGTTTTTTAAATTTTCTAGAGGTATCAAAATGACATTTAGCTGTATGTTTTATTGATAGATATGGACGGACGACACTTTGCGAGAACAAGGAAGCCCGTAGCACAATTTGCTGTTATTAGTCGTCAAAAAAAAGCTAAAACTTCTTGGCGGTGGCGTTTACACAATAGAATTAATCCAGTCAGTTGTGATGGGCAATAAAGATACTTACATTTGTGAAGATGCGGTATTTAGATTTTCTGTACTTTTGTGAAACACGAAAACAACAACAGCAACGTGTTTCTGCAAATTTCTGTAAATAATAATGATAATAATAATAATAATAATTATTATAGTTATGATAATAATAATAGCATTTCACATTTAGAGCGCCTAAAACTCACGAAAACGGTGCTCGGTGGCGCGAATATATACATAAAAGGAGAGTAAAGTTACCTTAGTTATAGTTAAAACCGTTCTTAACAAGTGTTAAACAAAACCGAAGAGCTTTACAATAGAAATGCATAAAAACTATTGCATCATCTAAAATAGCTGTGTGCTTGTTTTAAGAAATCTTAGAGATAAGCGGTTTAGCCTGAGAGTTTTCACTTCGTTTGCAAATGATCGCTCGATGATAGTTTCTATGAGCTGTTTCTATCGCAACATGTGCGAATTTAAAATAAATAGAAATGTCTGTCTGAATTTTTGAAGATAACAATAGTGCTGTGGCGCCTATAGCATCGCCACACCGTTATCAATTTCGCCTGGCTATCATTTATAGCTTCCACATAGTTTTTGCTTCACTCTAGAGATGTACTTGTTCATACTTACTCCGAGCTTTCGTTCATAAAGGCTTTGGATGCGCTTTGGGGTTTTAAATCTCGTAAAGCATTAGTAATCATAATCGCATGTATTAAGCTGCCTATTTAAAAATACTCTGAAAAGCCAATGTACTCTTTTCCATTGTGCCCCTTTCCACTTGCATGGTTTTAATTTAAAAAGGGGAGACTTTGGATGCAATTCGTTTTGATAGTCACTGAGACAGTTCCATAACTGTACAAATTGCCTATTCACTGTAGACCAAACCTGAAAGAATTACAGGAAACATACCTTGTTACAGGCCACTCGAGTAGAGCGCAAACTATCAGACTAGATGGCTCATTGAGGAAAACGCAGTGTCGATATTCGATTTCATGTAACGGGGTGTCAAAACTTCGTGTAGATAAATATATGCTGCATCCAAAAATTATAACAACCATTAGTGTAGTAGAAGTGGTAGTAATGATAAAGATGATGATTATGTTGATGACGACAAAGATGGATGTAATTAATATGATGATAATGGTGGTGGTGAAATTAATTATGAAAATAACCTTTTTGAAAGAAAAAAATTAAACCTTCGATGTTTTCCTACACAGCTGTTCCCGCCGGCGGGAGAGGGGGAGAGCAAGAGGGAGGTGGTGGAAGAGGAGGAGGAAGAGAAGGAGGAGGAGGAGGTCGCCAGGGTGTACCTCCTCTTGAGCTAGGTGGTCTCGGAGACAGGGCCTCGAAAGTTCGCTTTGCAGACAGCAGGTAAGATAAACATCGTACTAGTTGCATGTCTTTTACGACAAATAGAAGCCTTTCTGTGGATAAGCTGGGTCGCTTTGCATTTTGAAACAGTAGAGGCCTTGCGCCCCCACGACGATAACGTAGGATGTAATAACACCCATGAGCAGCGTGGGTATTGCAGCAGATGGTTGGCTAATTCATTTACGAAATAGAGTTAAGTCTATTTTTAGATGGACATCCGGGATTTCCACTCCTATGGGCTCCGTCCAAGCCACCGTCCTCAAAGGCTCCGTCCTCTTGAGGGGGCCCGTTGCGCATAAAATCTAATAAACTCAAGTCCATTGACGGTAATAAATACTTCTTGATAAAAACATTTTAGTCACCAAGGAATTTGCTGTCTTACCAAGAATGTGGCTGGTATAGGTTTAGTTGTACTCTGCTTTAGCACGATATTGAAATGAATAATAAACATCAAGACAACCAACTGCGCAAAGCATTATTATCCTGTAATTGAACACGTGTTTGTATATATTTTAAACCACACTATGCAAGAGAATATTTACATCTTCATAGTTTCCATTGGTTAGGTGATGTTAATCGAGTATGACATTTTAAAGTCTTCATACCTCTTTCCTGAAACTCTTTAACAGTTAGAAATGGAATCAAGCTACATTTTTTTGTCTTTAGCTCTGAGTGAGATTTTGCGACTTTGTTCAGGTTTTCCTATGTCGTATTCACAAAAGGATTTGTTTGTTAACTCTCCATGATGCCGCCTTTTTGTGTCGGGTGCAGAAAGCCTCGGGCAGGTCCGGCCACGGGCATGGACTTCGGCACGGACGAGGACAGGAAGAGAGACCAGAGGGAGCAACAGAGCGCCTACAGGGAAGAGTTGGAGAGACAGATGGTGGAGAAAAACTTCAAGAAACAGCGCGAGAGAGAGGAGAAGGAACGGTGAGGGATGGCATGGAAGACCTATAGGATAAGGAGGAGTGAGATACAGAGAGAGATACAGAGAGATAGAGATAGAGAGAGAGAAACAGACAGTCAGACAGACAGACAGACAGAAAGAGAGAGAGAGAGAGAAACAGACAGTCAGACAGACAGACAGACAGAAAGAGAGAGAGAGAGAGAGAGAGAGAGAGAGAGAGAGATCACACACACAAATAGAGAACGTGAATGAAGGAGAAAGTAAGTGAGGTTGTGAAGTACAAATAAGTGAATCAAAAACAGGAAGGAATGGCAAAAGAAAGAGGAAACAAAGAGAGAGAGAGAGAGAGAGAGAGAGAAAGAGAGAGAGAGAGAGAGAGAGAGAACTGGAATGAAAGAGAATCTTTGTGAGGACGTGAAGTACAAACAAATGAATAAAAAGCAGGAAGGAATGGCAAAAGAAGGAGGAAACAAAGAGAGAATATTGTAAGAGAGAGAGAAAGATAGAGATACATAGAGAGAGAGAGAGAGAGAGAGATAGAGATAGAGAGAAAGAGAGAGAGAGAGAGAGAGAGAGTTCAAACTGAGAGTTGTTAAAACTTTTATTCATATTCACCATGAATTCTTTTTTCCCTCTTTGTCAGATATGAGAGGAAAATAGAAGAGGAGGCGCGTAACTACGATCCGTTTGGTAAAGGTGGAGGCGGAGCTCCGATGAGGGACCAGCATGGAAATGTGATTTGTGAGTGGGCAGATGATATTTGTTGAAATCCCTTTTTATAGCTCTAGAATCTTTGAATGTCAACATTGCAGCGTCCAGCTCTTTTCACTTCCTACAAGATTTATTAGTTATGTGTTTCCACGTTAAGACAACCTTGCCAGTTCAGAATGATGTGTTAGCCCTTGTATTGTCATGGCCAAGATATCGACCATAAAATATGGAAAGTTGCGATTCATTGAGATTTTGTTCATTTTAAGTTCACACTAAACTTTATTTCCAGGAAAACTAAGCACGATTAAGATCCAAAAACAAACTACTCCTAAGTGCAACAAAGCAATAAATTTGAAGGCATTTGTTTAGAATATACTACATTAGGAGGGGCAATATTAGTTTTTGGGATAGCTCGAATCTAATCTGTTGAGAACAAAAAGTTCAAAATATCTTAGGTAAATGGAAAGGACACAAAGATTTCAATAATTTCAAACCCAAAAAAGCTGTTGTTTGCACTGTATTTCATAAATAATTGTTTTGGACATGAGTTATTAGTTTATTTTAGTTTCACATCGGTAAAGAAGCATTCAGCAGTTTGTCTGTATACTGTATATTTTTTAAGATCATTGGTAGTCTTGTGCTTCAATTTAATTTTTTTTAAATCTGAGCGATTAGAAAATCAACTGCATGATTATTTTCACTTTTCGTAATATCAACTTACAAACTAACAAACATAGAAAATGAGAGACTGAGAGACATCAATTCTCCTGGTTTATTTGATGAACATTTCAACAGCTGTGCTCATGAAATTAATAGATAGCTTAACAAAGAGACATATTTTACAAAGTAGAATTAAGTGGACCCCCTAAATACACTTTTCTGATATAAAAGTATTTCATTGTTATTTCCCTTGCGCCGCTGATCAGCTGGTAAGTATCCAGTTGTGAAAATGTGACACTTATTGCGACTGCTTGAAAACTATGGTTGTGTTCTTTCTGTGATAGAATTGAATGTGATTATTGAGTATGATCAATTGGTATACTAACACTCCATGAAATATACACACAGGAAGATCTGGTGCTGTCTCATTACCACTATGGATGATAAACAAATCGGACTTCGAACGTTTGTTGCTCTTTTTGAAGAAAATTAAATCTGCTTTCAATCTGAATGCTTTACATCAGCAAAAAGTTGAAGAAAAGAAATCTGACTGTTTTAGGCAAGACCTCATCTTCCTGTTCATTTCATTCTTTTTAAAAACACATTTCTCTAGAGGTTAAAATGTCTGGAAATTCTTATTTATTTACTTTTCCTCTTGTTCTTGTTCTAATTGTTGTTTTTCACCCATCACAATCGGGTAGTTCACATTGTTTTGAATGCAACAAGACACTCTGTTTCTTTTGTGTTCCAGTCTTCTTGTCATGTAGCTTAAAAGTTTAAAAATCATGTAACGATTCAGTGACACAGTATATTGTATTATATGTCTTTTTTTTTGGTTCCATTTCGATTTTGTGTGCAGGGGTGGTTTTGAAGTTAACATCTTAAATTTTTTAAATTTTTTTTTGTGTTTTATAGCACAACGGAGAGGTGAATTTAAGACCTCGTATACGCCATAATATTCAAAACCCGAGGATTTAGTTTAAAACAGCAGGGAGAAAATTGCCGTATTTTTTTCAAATTCAAATGTATATAGAGTATTGTCGAAGTCGGGGAACATGGTTATCATGATGTTGCCGCCTGTAAACAATGTGGAAAGTAAAGAGTAAAGTAGGACTCGAACCCTTGACCTCTCTGTCTGAAAGCTGAGTGTCTACCACTAGAACACGACGCCACAGAAAGATGCTGCACCGATCATTGCAAAGCCAATTGCTTTTGACGAGGGCATGAACTTAAAAGTTCATGGGGAAATATTTGCCAATAAATTGTAGAATATTAAGCCCGTCTTGTAAATGCACTGCTCTTTTAAGACTGCCATTTAAGTCTTTTTTTTTAGATATTTTAAGCCTTGAAGGCTTTTGTTACGCCAAGGCCAAGGCTTTCGCCTGTCTTTGTTTTGTGTTGAAATCATATCTTTCTTTCCTACCTGTCTCTGGTTCATTGACATAGTTCTAACTAACACTTTGTTTCAGGAACTTCTCTGACTGTTATCTAAAACCTTTGGTATCATAATCTAATTCAACTTGTCGTCTGTAATGTTTAACAACGGGATAAAATAATGTTCGAAGATGTTTTCTTTTCTTTCTTCCTTGGCGTTTGGAAACTGATTGAAAGGAAACAGTGCGTCTGAAAGTCAATTGTCTACTTTGCGTAGCCTTGAGAATACGAACTACGTTTCAATTTAGGGTTTTCATTGAATTGGATCTGTCTATGTCTCAACATAGTCATTCTGATGAAAAATTCTCAAGATTCTGCTGTTTTCCTTCCATCTCACTTTGAGCACATCATTAATTTCGCGTTTTTAATTTGCTGCACTCCTAGAAGTTTTCATTTTTCTATTTCATATCACTTGCCTCTACCAACTGTCTTGAAAACACATACTCACACACGCATCTGCGAGCAATTTCCTTAAAAAATAATAGAAATCGACCTAATGTCATTAGTATTGATGGGGAGGAGAGGGGGGGGATACATTAAAGCTAAGATCGACGTTTCTATTTTTATTTGCTTCAAGACAGTTTTCAAGGTTAGAACCGTTTGCTTGTTTTTATTGTTTCATGCGCTTTCAGTAACGTCCTTGGAATATAAAACTTCATGTTTTTTTTTTTGCTTACCTTTTCACAAAATATCTTTTGCTGTTTTAAAAGTTGAATTTGTATAACAATCGCAACTTTAACGTCATACTCTGAACGATCTTGTATATAGGTCCAGTTTACGAATGTTTTAAAAACCATCCATTAAATGTAAAATATAAAAGAACATCCGCCTTTGTTTTTTCTTCTCTTCTTTCAGTTCCTTCTTCTCTTTCATTTCATGTCTTATAGACAGACTTTCTACTAAATTGATGGTTGGGGTTATTTTGTTTCAGGTTGGTTAGTTTGTTCTAAAAGAGATAAACTTAAGAATGCTTTAAAAATAAAACAAACAAAAGGAAAACTGCCTTAAATCTAGCTGGTTACCTCTATTTTTTATTTACTTTTTCATTATCCTGCAAAGCGTACAAAACAACTGCGTTGATGGTTTAGATCAAGTTCTTTGTTTATATTGCAATCATTCTCTACGTGCATACCAATTATGAGACTAAATATCCCCTCACCCTAATATATAGTTATATCGGGAAAAAACTTACTGTACCTCTTATATTTTTTATATATCTTTTTATATATTTTTCCTATATCTTTTGAAAAGAAAAGATTGTAAAAGCACAATATAAGTATGCTAAGTAGCCTGCATTTTCCTACACAAATGGAAAGTATTTAGAGAAAGATTCATACAAAATGGCACATAGGCCTATATTTAATTAACAAGTTTGTGATAAAAAAAATTTCACCATTATGACAGCCTCCAAAACGGCTTTGAAACCTGCCTTTTGCATGCTTCTCATGACAATCTTCTACCCCAATGATTAAATGTTCACACGGCTTCTCTATTTAGCCGACCTACGTCAGATGCGCAATGATAACATCAATCGAGGTAACGACCCCTATACCCCAAGATTTGCAGCGCCCCCAGCGTCCTACAGTCCCGAACTGCAGCTATCTGCCCGCACAGGGGCTGGCGGCAACGCTACCCGCGCAGCAAACAGTTACAGAGACGATCTGATTGGTCCGCCGCCAGTGCAGACCACTGCTGAAGGCGAGACTAGTCACGCCAGAGGAGGACATGGTATTTTCGGTATGCCCAAGGTGAGAAATATTGCTGCGAAGAGCATCAAAGGACGTTGGCCTTTTCCTGTCAGACTGGCTGCACCTTCCTCTCTGATTTAATCCCGGCCCCAAAAAATTTTATGCAAATATGAGACATAATGTTTCCAAATATGGCAAACTAAAAAAAATTTGCCGTTTTTTTTTCTTAATTTCCTGTCTTATCAGTCTCGGAATGTATTGATTCCCCAGAACGGGGCTCACTTGTTCCACAAAAACAACTTTAAAAGTATATTAAACACAGAGACATTTAACAGTGATTTAAATTTATTAGTTTATGCCACAGAAGCCTTCTTTTATGTATCAACTTTGTGCTTGCTTTGGCGGCAGAATCGTTTTCTGCATCTGGTGATTTCTCTTGTTGAGGCAAATGGTATTAGACAGCAACTATGGCTGTTTTCAGTCATTTGAAAAAGAAAAAGATATCCCATTTGTCTCTCTATATATTTTGTGTTGGTGCTCTTTGATGCTTCTACCTTGTTTTTCAACTACTGTGTTAAAAGTGACAGACCTTCAATAACTGCCACAGCTCTGTTTCAATCTCCAGCTTTTTCTAAACTGACTATCACGTGCTTCTTCCATTTTGCCTAGTAATTGAAAATAGATTAACCACCCTCTGATGTCGATCGCGAGTTGTAAAAATATTGATTTTCAATATTTAGTTCTTTTTTTTTAAATGTCTTTACTTTGAAAGCTTTGCCTTGTTCTTTAATCCCATGGTTATCTGGTGTAGCATTTTTCAGTCATCAAAAACTTTTTAATAACTTTATTATTTTGGGGACTAATTTAAAATGCAACTAGAATGACTTTTTCAGGACCAAGAAGCAACAAATTTAGTTGTTTTTTTTTTATATCAAGAGGGTTAGTGTGTCATCTTTGTTTATGAACCATCTATTTATATGTCTTGAATAAATGTTCCCTTTCTCCAGACGGAGGCTGAAAAGACTCAAGCTGACAGATACAAATCGGAGCTGAAAAAGCAGGTAAGATATCAAAGACTGCCGAATGTCTTGAGACTGATCCAAGTGGATCAGATGTAGCTATGGTTTATTTTTTTCAACAATGTCAGTGGTTTGAACTTTGCAATGCTCTGAACAACAAACTGTTTAAATTTGCTTGGAAATGCCACAGAAACTATTAGATTTTTGTTGTTACGAAAGTGTAAGCAAGCAAAGGAAAAAAAAGTTTCTATGGACGTTTTTTTAAAACGATTTCTATTATCTGACTGGTCAGAACTTGTTGGGATAAAAAAATTAAAGTTTAGCTTACTTGCGTCGAATAAGCATATAATAAAAAAAGCTTGCCTGATAGCATATTCAATATGAACAAAGTTTTGTATTCTGTTTTCCAATGGGCCAAAATAACAGTAGGCCACATTCTCATCTATGTTTTCTTCTTTCATGCCATGCTTAGCTTTATGTGCTGTTGTATGTTGTGTACATTCACATTCACCATTGACAGGTGGGGATCGATATTAACCGATAATTTAAGGAAAGCTATTTAATCACTTGCACAGAAAGGCTATTGCTCTAAAGTAAATCTTATCTGTTAAAAACCGTATAAAGGGGAATTTGTATGTTGTAACTCTATAAAGAAGTTTTAACTCTCTGCAGATGCAAAAAATCATACAATTTGAAAGAGTGTTTACTTAACATGCAACTGTTTTTTTTTTTTATAATTTCAGATAGAGGAAAAGAAACTTGAAGAGATGAGGAAGAAAGAACAGCAGCGACTAGAGGAGGAGAGAGAACAGAAGATTCTGGATGAACAGAGGGCCAAAATGCAGCAAGAGTATGAACTAGAGCAAGCAAAAGTCAAAGCCAAAGAAGAAGAGGTATTATGTTGTAGGAACTCCATGAGGGTTAAGGGGATACTTTGGATGGAAAATGATAACCAGATACTTATATTCTAAAGGATGATTTTTATTCTAATTTAGCCATTAGAACTCATAGTTGGATTATGAAAAAGGACAAGTTTTGAAAACAGTTTTTCATTCTTGCAACTGCTTTTAACTACTTTATTGTAAAGAAAATCCGTGGAAGGAATTTTTCAGCGAATTGCTCTTATACATTTTTACTCTATCTCTTTCTATTTCTCAGGCAAGGAAAAAGAATGAAGAAATGATGAGGGCAGCAGAGGAGAAGAAATTGGAGTTGGAGAGAAAGAGGCGTGAGGCAGATGAAGAGAGACAAAGACAGTTGAGAGAGGAACGCGAGAGAGAACAACAAGACAGGCTACGGGTAACATAGACGTTACTGCTTTCTCAAATATTGACAGCTGCTTTTTTTGAGAAACATCTCACCTTTAAATTTGTGATAAATGATAGTCCATGTTTTACATTTAAGTAGACTTTTTAGAGTTAATTTTATAATTCTAACTTTTTTTCTATTGTATTAGTATAGCTATAAAATGTCTAATGCTCCTATAAAATGAACTGATAAATCTTGTCACCAGAATCTCTCTTAGTATAAATTGAAAGTTGATATGTTTCACAACCAGAATCAATGAGCCGCAACTCGGATATTAAAATTTTAAGAAAATTCCAAGATAGATTTATTCCTCTAAGCTTTTTATTATAAATCACAAAATTATCATCTAATACCTTTCCACAAAATTTTAAAAAACTTGTTATAATTTTTTTATGGAGCTAAAATTTATGCAATGTTCAAAATATCAATACCTCGTAGTGTAAAATTTACGACTCATTCACCCTCATTGAGAGACATATTATATGCTGTTATATACAACTATAAAGACATTAAAATAATAGCTGACGATGAAATATTCGACTGGAGGACTGGTTGCTGTTGTCATCACAATCTCTTGCAGTCTGAAATTTTAAAATACATTTTTCTTTCAATTGTCTTGGATTGGAACTTTTTAAAGGAGCTTTCAAAAATTAGATATATTTTTAAATATAAAAATTCTGCAAGTTTTGTGGGGGCTGTGCAGAAATGGTTAGGGTTTGGCAACAAAGCAACTCGAGAAAGACGAGATAAATTCAAGGTTTAAAAGTTTGGTCTAAAGTCATTGATATCAAAGTACAAAAATGTCGACTAGTATCGTTTGCTAGATTTTAAATAATAAACAAACCACTGTTAATCAGGCTGAACAAGAGAAAAGGGGGAAATCCCCTCCGATTCCCACCCTGGCAACCAAAGGTCAAGAAGCCTCAGAAACAGAAGAAAATAAGGGGGATAAGACGAAGGTGACACTCCTGCGTGATACTTAATATGAAATTCACGAGTTATGCCCCTTACACCGATTGCTGTGTGTGCACTTTTTCGGTCTGGGTGTTTCAATGGAATCTTTTACAACTCTTTTTTTTTATACATTTATATTCTTTCATTCACACCCTTGTCTGTCAATCGTATCTTTTTTAATCGGTTTTTCTTACAGCAACAAAGTCAACTTAGAGTTATGTAGGGAATGCTTTCTTATATCAACTCTCTTAAACTTAAAGATTACTTTAAACTTAAGACGTAGATGCAGCGCTTATAAATACAAGGATTTATATGGACTCTAGTTGATCCATTCATCAAGCTGTTTTCTTTTTTTAATAAGGTTTTAATGTGCAGCCTTGTATTTTGTAAGTTTCCTTGCTTACGAAAATATCGATAGAAGATTTTAAATCAAATCATCCAGTTTTAATTTCCTAATTTTTGGTTGAGTAGATCTGGAACCAGTCCAAAAAAAAAATAATTAACATAAACAA
>BMAT01009383.1:116481-132181 GCA_019649035.1 Elysia marginata | reverse complement strand
ACAGACTCTAGTTGATCCATTCATGAAGCTGTTTTCTTTATTATTAAGTTTTTAATGTGCAGCCTTGTCTTTTGTAAGTTTCTTTGCTTACAAAAATATTGATAGGTGATTTCGAATCGAGTCATTCATTTTTAATTCTCTAATTTTGGGTTCAATAGATCTAGAATCAGTCAAAAAGAATCAGCTTAAATTAAAGACTCGAAAATTCCAAACTACAGAATATGTTTTCATATTCAAATTAAAATTTCTGTGTGTGCTTTACAGTTTATAATGAAAAAACATCTTTTATCTTTCTTTGTAACACAAACTTCATTTATTCAGTGACATATATTAGATTTTTGTCTATAATAAAGTCAGTTTCACCCCTACTCTCTCTCCACATCTCACTGTCTTTGTCTCTGTCTGTCTGTCTGTTTCTCTGTCTGTCTATCTCTGTCTGTCTCTCCCTCCCTCTCCACCCTCTCTCCACACTGTGCCAGAAAAAAAAGCAAATGTTAACCAGCTATGGAAAATTCCCAAAATCTTGGCTCTAATGATAAACTTATTAACCTTTGACATACTTCTTGAAACTTTTCCCCCTGTAATAGTAAAGATTTTGCATGACAAGGGTTTAAACCTTTGTGGTTTTTTTTTTTCTTTTTGTGTGGATTTTAAAGAGTATCTTAACTTCTTATTGTAAAGTAAATGTTCACAGATCAGTCTTTTTGTGGCATTGCTGGTGTTAACTTTTTATTATTTACAAGCTCGTTCCTTTTCCTTTTATAGCCAATTTGTTTGCTAAAATAAAACTGAAAAGATCACTCTTTTTTTTTTTTGTTCATGAGCTCAAAATTCAGTCAAAGCACAAGATACAAGGCTGTCATTTGTAAAGATTAATGACTGAAAATGAAGTTTTATTTTTTTTATCAAACAATTATACTAAGTACACATATTCACTTCAACTAAAATAGTAACGTTTCAATGTTGTTGGAGAAATTCTTTGAGATTCTTTCAAGGACTTTTAGACTTGACCATGCAAGAACTGACTGTGTTATTCCTTGTTCCAATGACATTCGAAAGCAGGAATACTCCAACTGCCTCAACTTTTGTAGATTTTCAACTTTCTATAATATTGACTTTTTAAGGCAGTTAATCTTCAACACAACTTTAATCTTTTCGTTAGGAAAATAGTATTATTTTGTCCATCTAAAGAAGATTTTAAAAAATCTATCGCAAGACTTTGTAAAGATAAAGGAAAATAGGTATTATACATCATAATCATTTTCCATGTCGACTTTAGTGTTTTTGTTTCGTTTGTTTATTCTTAAATCTATATTGAAGAAGATGCACAATTTGTAAAAGTATAGAAAACTCCTCTTTACTGATCTGATGGTTTGCCTATGTTTTTTGCAATTTAAACACTCCTTTTATATAATGAGTATTTATATTAATAGATATATTGCTTCTTTGTGGAAGCTAGAGCCCTTGGTTGTTGTTTGTTTTTTTTTTTTACTCCAGGCTCCGTTTGTTGAGTAGACTCAAAACGCTGTGTATGTTCAATAATAAAAAAATATACTGTTAACAAAGTAGGGGATTTGAAAAGGTGGTCTTTATGGAGTTCAATCTTTATCCATTTTTTGTTTGTCTTACTGTCAATGACTATCTCATTCATCATAACACATGAGACTTACGTTTGAGCATCACCTTGTCTTTTTTAAAATTTTTCTTGTGTTTCATCTGTACATTTCTAAGCCTCTCGTTCTTGAAATTACGATCGCAAATAGTCATAATTCATTTCTCTTGCGAAGTTGTAATATATACGGGTTATTTTTTATATAGAAACCGGAAATTGAAGAAGAATCAAGACCTAGAACTTCGTTACTTTTCAATGTTGGTTTAAGGATAACTGAGAATAAAATGTGGAAATCAAATTGTGGCTCATTGATGAAAATTTTTTAATATAAATTTAAAATGAATTTTTCATTGTGTGTATTTATCATTGAACAATTTCTGGAAGCGAACTGAACAAACTTGAAAACGTGGTACTTTTGTAAACACTTTAAAGTTTTTGAAGGTCATTGGTATTTTTCCTTCTTTTCAAATGCAAAGTTTGGGTGTTTTGTGTCATAACAATAGAGCATATATAAATCATTGAACGTGATAAAACAAGCTTGGTTTTGTCTATTGAGTAAAAAGTTAGTCATTGTATATTTGTATTTATGTAATCAGATATGAAAAAAATCTCTCTATTAATAACGATGTAAATCTTGCAACGGTCTATTTACATATGGAATCATGGCAATACAACATCAATACATGCTTTTTAAAAAAAATAAATTTTTTTTTATTATAGAAAGCCAGATCACTTTGAAGGTCAATGAAGATTAATCTTTCTCTTTTAGGGACAATAAAGATTTATCTTGATGTTGAAATTATTTTGGGGCGTTCTTAACTCCATGCATATGTTTACATCTTTTGTAGTCTGCCTCGCCGCCTGTACCAGCTGCCAGAACTAAGACAGCAACACCAGATCAAGGGGTGAGACTTGAAAAACTAAAGTAAAAGAGCGTTTTTATATAGCACCTAATCGTCTTAAACGCTCTAAGGGCTTTACATGGGCTCCCTGAAAGGCTATTTAAAACCACAATACCTTCTGATTTTACAGAGGAGCAGGAAATAAAGCACATCACTGTAGCATGCTGACAATATCTTTCTTTGCTTACAGTCGGGTAATTCTTTAAAGCCGAGGGTCTATAACCAGAGAACAACCTAAGAAAATATGGTTATAATCATTTACCTCCGAGCGTAGTCTCAAGACTTTACATATTCCCCCACCAAACCAATACACAGCAGAGCAAATCCAAGTCGTATTATGAAGCATTACAGTCGCTCGAATGTCAACATTCCCAAAATTTCAAGCACTTCTCTCAGTCAGGTACCCATTTTCAAGGTGGGTGGACTTAGGAAAGTGTGGATAATTTGCTTTCCTAAGGCAATTACATCATGAGTCGTGGCTTGGAATTGAACCTGTAAGAGCAGGATTGAGTTCGACTCGCAAACTGCTTAGCATCTCACTCAACAGAACTGTATTTATTCACGGTTACACCGTTTGACCTTCTGGTCGAATTTAACTGCTCTTTTGTCTTTCACTTTGTCTCTGAGTAATACTGTCTTCAACTGCTTTTGATTCTTTTTTTGACAGCTAAGATCATCAGTTTGAGCTGAGGACTTTGTTAATATAATACCCATCACTTAAATTTGTGTTGCAAAGCGAATTAAACTAAGAGGATAAACACAATATAGATGTTAATTAAATATTTTTAAGTCATGTAAATCTTGGCAGTTTGTTTTTGTCTCTTCTAATTTAGTTAACTATATTCACAATCAGTAGCAAACCGTAAGCACTTGAAGCCTACTCTTACTTTACCAGACCTCTTTCATGATCAAAGTTAGTAATTTTTTCACTATAAATACAATACTAAGAATAACGTTGCCTTATGCAGTGGCGATAGCATTTAATTTTTTGGAAGTATTGTATAACTACACTGTTCTCTTATCCTATTCTCTCCACAGTCAAGACTTGCAAACACCTCATACAACAGACCTCAAAGTGAGTTTAAGAACTAATGCAATTACCTGATTCAGATTGAATGTTTTTTTAAAAACAATGAGCAAAAAAGTGGTTTGTGCCTTCTTTTAAACCATTGGTTTAATATAGTTGCAAGTAAATAAGAATAGGAAATTTCTTGATATTGTGAGGAAAGACGGTAGTTTTGAAGATGACCTGCACTAATAAGCCTGACATTTATAAAGGATTATAATTAGATTGTCATTCAACAATAATGATGAAGTGATGAAGACAAGACTAACATTCATTTTCTAAAGCTTTTGTAACATTATGTTCTTGTTTTGGTCATTGTAACGCTTATCTGGCATGTTATAAACTAAAGGTCAATTCCTTTTTACCTGGCACAGGTTCAGATGTGCTGAACCAGCTGGCCAACATGAGAGCTCAGCTGCAGAATGAAAGGCGCCGAGTTCAAACCATGCTGGATGATCAGGAGGTCAGATAGAGCAAAAGCATAGTCTACATCCTGTGTTGTTTTCTATACGGTTTAGAATGTTTTGGAAGTGAGCTATTTTAGTTTAAAAAAAATAAAAATGTGTTCATGCAGAGCAAGAAGAGTTTTTTTCCATATGTAAACAAAGTGCAAAGTCATACTTGTCAGAATACTTGTCTCTTGTTGCCATGTTAGTCCTTCTGTCTATTCACTTGCGTTTCTCTCTTTCTATTTTTGTTTTTCTGTATATTTATCTGTTATCTGTTTTCCACTCCTCCTTGCTCTCTATCTCTGCCTCTAGGTCTACCTGACTCTGTATCTCTCTTTTTCTGCCCCCCTCTCTCTCTCTCTCTCTTTTGTTGCACATAGAGTAAAGTTTCAGTTTTAAACATTAGTTCATGTTTTTTATCACCTTCATGGGATGTAAAGTAAATGTTGATGTTACGTTTTTTTTTCTATTTCTTTCCAGGACGAAGTTGAGATCTATGACCCCAGGCAGGTCCAAAGGCCGCCTCCAGGACCAGTTCTGTAAGTTTTTTTTTCTCTTGCTATTGTTTTAAAAAATAAGACTTGTAATCCACTTTGGATATGTTGAAGTTCTGAGTTATGACCACTGAAAGCAAAAAATTTTTAGTTTATCACTTTTGGTTAACAATTCTCAAAGAACAATAAAACAAGGAATGTCATACATTTACTTTTATGAGAGTACAACTTTGATAACAAATAAATTGATTTGCTTGTTCTTTCACTGTTGTCCTTCTATATCTCTTTTCTGTATACATGTCATTTAATTTGCTCAATCTTCACGTCTTATTTCTCTAGCTCTGTCTCCCTCCTAGCTTTATTTTTTTAGTTTCTGGGTTCCTTTTCCTCTGTGGTACAAAGCCATCGCCTTTTCAATTTCTAACTTAAGTTTTTGTTTCTTGGTATCTACTCTGATGCAATCCCTTCCACTTGTCTATTCCGTCTCTGATCAGAAACAGCCGACCTGAGATTGATGTATTTGAAACGGCTCTGACTAGGAACCCTGTTGCCGTGAGGCGCACACCGGCAGATCGACACCACCCAGATAGGCAGATTGCTGAAGAATTTCAGAGTCTGAAGCACAAAGGTAAGTCCCTAACCCTCAAACAAAACATAAGAAAAATTAAAAGAAATAGATATCTTATAGGAGGTGATGTTGCTAGTCCAAATAGTGGTGAAGTCGATGTTGCCCGACCCTGTCGTACTGGTAGCCTATTGATCAGTGGAAGGAGCTTGCATGGAAACTTTGAAGATCTAAAAGTCATAACATGGTTTTAATTGTTGTAAACTGAGAGTATGCTTAGTGTCGAAAACACTACCTTTGATTACCAAAACTGCTATTCTAGAGGCAGTCAAACTGTTAGCAAGACAAAAGTAATACTAACTTTTTAGTCCTTTTTTCTGCTTTCTGGTTTCATGACGTGTATTGTTTGACTTTCAAAGGTACAGAATCCAGAAAACACATACGGGCAAGATACCCCGATGAGCCCATCACAGATTCTGCTCTAGAGCACCAACAAGATGCCCTTATCCGCAGACAGGAGGATCAGCTAAGAGGAGGCCGAGATTTGAGTAAGTTACTTCCCTTCCCAAGCAAATCTTCAAAATTACGTTGTCTTATGTAACTGTCTCTCTGAGAGGTTTTGAATGTTGGATGGCACAGACAAAAGTCATGCATTCTTTGTTGTTGTAATTGTCTTGAAAATGTTATAACACATTTACCCCGGTCTGTAGACACTTGCATGGAAACTCAGAATCAGTGGTATTGTTTGTTCTTTTTCTGCTGATATGAGAGTGCTAAATTATGCATCTGAAATAAAAATCAACCATACTTTGGTTAGGCACTTGGGTTTATTTTTTACTTATGGTCCCATCTTTGCGCGACACATACTGAATGTGCCTCCTCCATGCAGCAAATTGTTCTTTGCCTTTAAGAGCTACAAACATGCTCACCCTCACTACCTGGATATGATTAAATTGTCTTGGTTTGTGACTGCGGGTGTTATGAAAAATGCCCTATTAAGAACTACACCAAGCTCAAGAAAAAATGCAGCTCCATGCTTTTTTAAAAATTTGGTTAAGACACCATGCATTTGTTTGATTAAAAAACGCTTTGTTATTTAATTAATTTTATAGCTCATGAGTCTTAATAGGATTAACTCTTTACACCCCAAACTATATCTTCAAATTAAGTATTTATTAAAGTAGAAAATAATTAAAACCACATCTATAGTGTTTTTGTATTTTGGTTAATGCAACCAGTTTATAAGGTTTCATAAAGCGATATTTTGGAAAGAAGGGGACACCTAAGCAATTTCTGAAGTATCTAGTTTTTTTACATCAGACAAGAATTACATTTACCCGATCAAATCTTGGTCAGGATATGTTAAATAATGTGGCGTGTTAGTAAAACTGATTTTGGGGTCTTTACAAATCTGATTGTCCACCTCGTTGTCCTGTATCTCGATCGATTGCTGGAAGTTTCTGATTATTAATATTTTATGTTCAACAGCTGCTGTTCTTTGTCAAATTTTTTATGCATTTTGGAAAACTGAAGTGTCATAAAGCTATAGATCTGATTATCACGAATGGTTTCCTTTCTCTGTGTTAACTTTAAGTATCTGTGGTTTTGTTTTCAGTTCAGTATATCAGGTTAAAGTTGTCAGGATACAATGCGTCTTGCAAAGTGCAATTATTTGTCAAATTTTTAGTAGTTTTCCTTGCTTCAGCCTCAGGCAAAGTAAATAACAGAAGAACCTGACAAGTTTTATGTCTTGTATGTCGACAGGATGACAGGAGAACTCAATGTTTTTGAACTTGTTTTTCTTACTTTTCACAAGCTTTCTCTACCCACACAGTTTTTTTTTATACAATATGGATTTCCGCCTCACGACAGAGCCCACTTCAACGGCTTTAGTATTGGTGCCAGGAACATTAAATGAATAATAGATTATTATTTAAACTTTGCAGTGTAGTCATACTCTTCTAATAAATGCATAATATAAGATGAACCTTGTCTATCGTCTATCTATACTGGTTTGCTTGCCACAATGTTCAATGTCTGCGGTTTCAGAAGAAATGTAGAAAATGAAAAAGACGAAAACAGTTACTATATCCACCTTTTTCAATCGACACAAGATATAGGATTTAACCCTTCTGCCATCGCTGCTCATAACTCACTAATGAAAAGTCAAGATTAGTTTTACAAAAAGTGAGATGATAATACTAGCAAAAAATATGGAGGAAACAGCGGATTGTTCTCATAATTGCAAAGATCTAGTGATCTTCTTTAAAAGAATGCTGTGGCCAAATTAAACTATCGTTACATTTCTCTTACACAATACAATAATAAAGGCCAATACAGAAAGTAAAATTAATTATTTTTTTGCTGTTTTTCTGGAGAGGACGGGATATAGATGTCTTAATTTAAAACAAGAAATGCAGTTTTAAGAACAAGTGACAAAGTAATCAGCGAAGTTCTTCCTAAACCATCTTTTCATTGAACTCCCTAAGTCAACGTGAAGCCATGCCAAGATGCATTCAATCTCAAAGGGCTATCCCCTGCTCAGTTACACCTTGAAATAGAGAATAAGTGTTCAGGGTTGAAGTTCGATGACAATATTGTTGTTTTTATTTAGCACTCTACAACGACATTTCAATTTCTATCACTTTTGTGTATTTTGTAAACATTGATTTTTATTTGGACATTTTCCTGGTTCCATTCTCCAGTCTTGAAGGACTTTGTGGACTTTATTTACGCAGGTTTGCCTAAAGTACAAAGAGTTATAGAATTTTAGAATGCCTTGTTACACCTCATCAAAAAATTTTCGAAAGTGTGACAGTTTAGAATCTCTGATTTCCTGTTGTGCCTTTTTTCTTTCGAACGTATTATTTGCATAGAGAAAAATTCTCGCTTTTGTGCATTTAAAGGGCAGGGGCTTCCCTGAATGCATGAATTTCCTTCCTTATTTCTTCTCTCGCTCTTTAGGGCTTCTGTGAATGCATGACTTTCTTTTCTTATTTCTTCTCTTGCTTTTTAAGTAGGTTTTATATTCGCGATATAATTTTCCTATAATTAAAATTATTGAAGTTTCCTGCCATTAGATGGTACTATTTGATATTTTTCATCTCGTCTAAAATATTTTTCATTGTTTTTCACATTAAGCTTTCTGATTTCATGATAAGGCATTTTTGTATGAAAATGAAGCCCCCGGGAAATTTTCCTACAAAATTAAAAGGCAAATTAATGTCGGTATACATGCTACAAAAAATATTTTAAAATGATGTTTTGATTTAAACAACACTGTTTTCTTGTTTGTTTTATAAATATATTCATTGGTATTTACTTTAAATAAGTAGTTGCTCTATCCTTACGTCTTGTTTTGAAAATCTGTCTTTCTATCGAAACTTTCCCGTCAGCTTTGAAGCTCTGTTTTTTCAAATCGAAATTTGTATCCATCTTTATATGTTTATCTTTCATTTCGTTTCTAGTTCATCATCATAAGACCATAATTATTATTCTGTCTGCTTGTAGTAATTTCAGAAAAAGTGCGCCCTATCTTGCCTGTATCTTGCGAGATAAAGGGTTCGATGACTTGATAACCAAGAAAATAGGATGGGAGAAAAACGTGATTCCTAACATTTTAGACAATAAAATGATGGTCACGAATACCAGTCTTCTTCCTACATTTGTATCCTTATCGCTTTCTTTCTCTCTCGCAGTCTTTCTGCCTCTTTCTGTCTTGCTCTTACCATCTTGTGCTTTTCTCACTATTCCAGCCGCTTCTAAAAACAAGAAAAAAAAACCCACATGTATTCAAGTTGCTTAGTTTTTAAGCATAGTAGCAACATTAGAGTCATCATATCTAGTGTCATAACAGTGACTGAAACATTCTCTAGTGATGCCTCTTTATCATGTTTGTGGCAGAAAAAAAATTGTGTAGTTTTTTACCTCTTTTATAAACAGATATATATTTAACATTCAGTTAGATATCTTGGGTAAACAAAATAGTTAAGACATGTAATAATTTAGCACGCCTTCTTCAGTTAGATATCTTGGGTGAACAAATAGTTAAGACTTGTCATAATTTCCTACAGCCCCTTCAACTCAAAAAAAAAAAAAAGCAGTTACTAATGTTTCCCATTGTAATTGAAGTACTTAAGTCCGTTGGGCCTACTCGACAATAAATCATGCATGCGGCGTAACGTGTGTTATGTTAAAAATATTAAAAAAGCAATACTTGTAGTGTCAAAATGCATTTTTGTTATAAGCACTCTGTATACACTAAAGGGCAAAGAGGAAAGGTCTTTTCTAATGGTTTTGACAACTCTTTTTTTGTCAAGAATCATTTAATTTCAAACTAAGTCTTTTAACAGAAAATATATCTGGAAAAACAATTTTGTTTGTTATTTTCACATTTCCAAGCAACCATTAGTGCATGATGGTGCATGAGTGTAGCATCCCAGGAGTTATACGGTGCATGCCCTAGGCTAGAGCACGGCATCAGCACAGTTACTTACTGCTGTTGACTCTCATAGCTTGTTGATTGTTGTACCTTGTATCACACCCTCTACACTCTCCACAGGGGCGCTGGACGACCGCAGGGACATGCGCAGTTCCTCCTCCTCGCAGCTCCACTCCAACAGCGCTTTCGTAGGTCAGTCCAAGGGAGGTCACTATGAATTTAAAACTAGACTTAATGCCTGAGGCCGTGCATAGTTTGGAAATATTGCTTTTCCATATCAATGTGTTGGATTCTCCTAGGAATGTATTGTGAAACTCTTTTGTGCAAAGGATCAACTTCACCCATATTGAATAATGATCATATTGATCTATATCACAAAAGAGTTCTTTTCCACTCTTCCCGGAGAGTCCGCCATCTTGATAGAGAAACGCAATTGGGAATGAGAAAAGAGCACAACATTACCGTTTTTACCTACAAGTAATTGACTTAAAAGAAGAAGTTTGCAAATAGGAACGGTAATTTGCGCTCTTATCTAATTCCCAATATTTAGGTAGTATGAGTAGCCTTATATCTTTGATCTAGCCCAGGCCATTCCAAACAATTACCACTACGTCACTGACTGGTTTTTTTTGTTTTGTTTTCAGTGTTTTGAGTAGAACTAATTACAGCTAGCTTAAGCTTGGAGGTGTGTGTACCGCTATGAACAAGGTTTTTAAGAAATTTTGTCGGTGCGAAGAAACATTATTTCATAACATTGTGAATATTCTAACATAATAAGCGTTAATTTTAGAAGTGGCATTGGTGTGAGTTATAATATGTAGGTCAACAGTATTGTTTTGTCAATATCTGTCTACATTACAAGGCAAGGTAATGTGTACTTATACAATGTTGTACATAATTTTGTGTCAAACACATACAACGCTATGAAGAAATTCTGATACACACATTAGACAATGTTGTAGGCCGTTGTACCTTCTGTATACATTAGATTATACATTAGATTCTCGTACTGCCACACGTAGAGATATTTGTGAACACCTACAGATGTTTGTAGTCTTTAGTCTCTACACTAGTTAGTGTCTGTGTTAAACCTAGTCTACAGGCTTCTTTTTTCTCTTTCTCTCGAGGCCTATCTTCTAATTAGAGGGTTCTCTCTATTCCTAAGAGGTTTTGGTGTTTCCATAGTTTTCCTGCTTGTAACAAATTTGTGTTGTTTTGCGCTTGCTGCAAGAGCAGGTGGTAGTTTTATATTTAGATGTTGCATGAATTTTACTTTAAAAAACTGTAAATAATTTCCCAAGTTATGTGTTTTTTTGCACACCAAATCGAGTCTTTTTATTAATACGTTGTAGGGTACCTTTTGAAAGACTAAACGGGCATAGAGATGGGATTTTCTATCTTTAATCCTGATTAGCCTAAGGTTTTTTAAGCATTAGCATCTAACGGCACGGTTATCTCTTTAGAGAGTCATTCACAAAATTTATGGATAGCTTTGCTCCCTTTTATTTTTTTTATAAATAAGATCGGATTTTTAAAAAAAATGCCTTATACGAGTATAGGCTACTTACTGCAAATTTCATTTTCTTTTAAGTATTTTAAAGCTAGCGCACATTTTTTTTTCAAATCAAACAATTCCAACTTTATTATTGCAAAGCCAAAATTTTGAAGAGAAAGAGGCTTATTTCTTTAGCCTCGATTGTGTACTTGAATTGCGGCAGCTAACAAACTATTATAATAGTGAGGTATAGTGAACTTCATTTTTCGCCAATTCTGTTGCGGCTACGCGCGTGATGAATGGCCGTTGGGGCTGCGAAAATCACCAGGTCTGTTTGGATTTGTCGATATGCGGCAAAACAAATCGAGACAAAATTATAGGTGTAGAAATCTTCGCATTAAATGGCCCGGGCAAGTGTGGTTGTCTAACATCCCCACGGTCCCTTTTGGGGGGGCTCTATAAATCTCATCTTTTTCAACCTCACCTAGATAAGGTGATAATATAAGAAATACTGCACCTGAAGGAAGAGATTTCCCAACTTTGTGCTTACTCATGTTTAATGCAAAAAAAAAGGATCTGTATAAGATAGGATGTCTCAAAAATCCTATTGATTTTTTAAAAATTTAAATTCTAAAATAAATTCACTTGGGCCACAAAGTACACGTCGAAGGGACTTTTCTTATAACGTATCTGTCAAAACCATCAGTGCAGAAGTTATGGCTACTCTAAAGTGGTGTAAAAATTGTGTTTTTAAATACTTTTTAGTCAGCTTACTCTGTTCAATAGTAAAGCCGCCAATCAGCCAGGGCAATTCAGTAAATACAAAAGACGATCGGCCAGGCAGATTGCGATACGTGTGACGAGATAATGGTTAAGCATTACGACTTTTATCAGCGCCGTGGTTAACGACTATATTCTAAGTAGTTTTAAGTTTGACACGCCGATCTCAGCGTCGGTAAGTTTGGAGTTAATGAAATAATTAGTCAGAAGGCAAGTGGCCACAGAGCGCCATCTGTGACAGAATATTAAAACATTTACAGAAAGCTTTCGCAAGACGACCTGTAACTCCGTGACGTTGACATAACCAAATGGTTTCATATTTATCGACCCCTTAAGTTTACTGTAAATGCAAGCAGTGTGTGGGAAAAACCAACGAAATCAAAGCATGTTTCGTCAGTAATTTGACTTGATTTTGTCGTTATGAAGAAATAACATGTCTCGTTGTGATTTTTTACATGTAGATTTTTAAATCAGGTTATATTGTAAAAGTTAAAGTCAATCATTTTTTTATTGCCGCGATATTTTCGTAATCCAAGTTGACTTGATTATAAAACGTAGTAAAATTGGAAACTGAATAACTGCAAATGTTCTAAAAACGTCAGTTTTATTGATCTATTTATAATCTGTTTGAAAGTTTTCTTCCTCTTTAAGTATGAGGCGTCATTTATCGAAGACGTTAAAATGACATTTTAGCGGACCGTGTTTGTTCATTGGCTGGAATGTCGTTCTAAACCTCAAACATGCAATTACCTAATGTGACAGGACGTGGATCGTTACATTGAATGGCGTCTTGTGTTCGGACGCGTCAGCTATCTACACAGAGCTTCCATTGTTGAAGAACAAGAAGATTCTTCTGCTAGCCAAAAAATGCAGGGTGCGCGTGGCAAAGTTTAGATTTTTTTTCTGACCGTTGCACGCCATAATTTCAATTTTGACTTAATTATATGCAGATGTTCTTGTTACGCTGTCAACGTGAAGTTTTTACTAAACGAATGAGTTAAAAAGTCGGTTTGACGTTTGCACTCAAATAAAAACCCTTAAGCTAATGATGAATAGACTATTTCTGTAGCCTTTATCAATTTTTTTCTTATAACATCTGGATTTTCTAGATTTAAAAAGAAATTTAAATTTTGGGGGTATACTATCAACATTTTCAACCATCCATTCCTTTCCACAGTCGCACACGTTATTTTATGAGCAGGGTGTGTATATTGAGTTTAAGACTGAGATTATCTCTTATTGTTGGCTCAGCAGCTATTTCGTAGGAGTTATTTCAACATAGAAATTATGGAGTATTGAGGAAATACGTTTTGAAAGACTTCCAGGGAACAAATCTTCAATTCCTGCACAGATTTCTTGAGTCAACACCGCCTCGCGTTGTTATGCTAGTTGTTTGTGTTCAAACTCTACACAAAGCTTACTTTAGCTGCTGCATGAAATGTGTCACGATCTAGGGGGGGGGGGATCATTGAAGAAAACAATAATTTTCAATCGCGTGTAATGACACATAATTGGTTTTTTTTCCTCCGGCCCATGCTGGGAGTATTGGCTAAACAAGTATCGATAGCATAAATCGTGTTTACGTGACAGTAAACTTCGAAGATTAGGAAAGAGCTTAGGGCCGCAGCGCGTAGCTTGGCCAGAACGTGATGTTGTTCTAGAGAGCAGTAAAACTACTTTATACAGTGTCTTCCTCTTTATGTGCTCTTAGAGAAAAAATGTCAACGCCTTGATTGAAATCTGGTTTTAATTATGTTGTCGCCCGTAGTTTGTGTTAGAAGTTTTAGCGGATTAAGGCGGTATAAAATAATGGGATAAAATAGAGTAATTATTACTC
This sequence comes from Elysia marginata, assembly GCA_019649035.1. Lineage (NCBI taxonomy): Eukaryota > Metazoa > Mollusca > Gastropoda > Plakobranchidae > Elysia > Elysia marginata. The sequence goes on along the minus strand of BMAT01009383.1, from coordinate 118,540 downwards.
TTCGGTAGAGCTGACTGGCGTGTTCAAAGCGGGCAGTAATTTCAGGTGCCATGTCTTACAACGTACGCAACTTTGTTTTTCTTGCCCTCGAGGAGAACAAAGATCCCTCATTGTAGATACTAAATTGCCTGTTTTTTTACATATCGATCAATCTTTCCCCCTAGACCAATTAATAAGCGTGTAGATCTCTCACTGATTGCTATTGCGGCTTTAGTAATCATTGAGCTGTTGTTAGGTCGTGCAGGGTTCTTTAAAAAAACTTATAAAATCAGAATATAATTGAAAATAGAAAAGAAGGAAAATATTTGAAGCAAAGGGAACAGTTTTTCAAGGTGTGGCTTGTATTAAATGAAAAGTATACAAATCTAATGAATTTTTTTAAACCAAATGAAATAGATATCTGTAAATAAGAACGGGAAAAAGAAAAACAAAGAATGAAAGAAGGGCAGAGACTCAGAGACTCCAGAAATTTAGGGAATATGGAGAATCAGATGGATGTGAGACGCGGGGAGCATAGTACAAGAATTTGATATATATTGTCGCTTTATATTTATGAGTGTCTCATCGAGCTTCACGCTGACGGCTTACTTAAAGCATCTCATACAGTACAGGGACATGCAAGGGTGACACTAAATATAGACCGTCATGGGGACTTTATGCCCATTCAGTTGTACATCAAAAAACTTTTTAAAAATTTTATTTATTATTATTTTTGTTTTTCAACCAATCGTATTCAAATATTACCTTCATAGAGTTTATACGCAGGCGAACTTATAATAATAGATCAGAAACCACTCGCAAAGTCACAGGTATATCCCCGTTCCTTTCTCAAAATGACTTTTTAAATTAAGAAAAGTGATGAAAGATTACAAAAAATAACTCTTTAACTTTCGTTAGTTTCATGATAGGGTACTTTACCAGTGTAAGTTTTTTAAAAACTAAAGTCGTGTCTGTGTTAAGTTGTTCGAATTTTAACGTCCCAGTCAACTTCGAGGTTATATCAAATGCGGCGCATGGGACAAATTGAAAGCGTGCTGCCACACTGTGGTGTGGTAAGGAGCGCTTGCGTTCATCACACCCAGTCACATTATCCTGACATCGGGCCGACCACACTTAACACTAAATCCATAATACCAGACACAAGGTGGATCAGCTGCTAATACCATTTTTAAAGCCCTTGGTTTGACTTAGCCGGGGATCGAACCACGCACCTCCTGATCTATGAGCAAGTGTCGTACCGCTAGACCACAGAGCCGGTAATCGTGTCTGAACATCTTACCAAAGCAGCCTTTGATTTAAAACCCATGCACGCAATCGCCTGTAGTAATTTTTGTATTTGAAAAACTTTTAACTAAGCTCCTGACATTTGAACTTCAAACTTGCAACTTTTAAACATCTATGCGGGGAGCACCCGTGTCAGTTATGATTAAAAAATATTATGAACTATTTCATAATTTGTTAGACGCTTTGCTGATAAACTGTCTTAAAAGTGAAAATACGTCTTTTTAATTTAAAATTGTTTCAATTTTCATGCGTCCAATTAGGTACCCCCCCCCCACCTGGCTTCGAATTTGAACCACCTCTTTTACTTAAAATACTTAAAACTAGTTTTTAATCAGTTTGCAATGTCTCATTATTTTGGATAGGCATTTTGAGTTGCGCTTACTCAAAGTTTTCCATTTAACAAACGCCCGTAGAGTTTTGTAAAGCGGTATGCTTTTCACGCCAGCCATTATACAATCATTTATTTTTCGTGTCGAAAGTTTTGATTAGGAGACTTAATGAAAGGAGGGTGAGGTAGTAAGAAACACAGTTTACTGAACACTCTTGCAGACAGAATTCATCCTCCCAAGAAAAAAGACCACGCATGGAATTTGATGATTTCATGAGAACAAAAATAATTTTTTTTTCTCCGTAAACCTTGGAGGTATAAAGTGCTTAGATCTTACAGTTATGTTCCTGTTCGTTTTAGTTATCCAGGTGGTTTGCTTTTAATATCGCTGTCGAATAAAGGACGAAAATTTCTATTATAATAATTATATATATATTTATATATATA
>BMAT01009383.1:58614-74136 GCA_019649035.1 Elysia marginata | reverse complement strand
GATAGAATAACAACAAAGTGCACTCATACTGCATTCATCTATACCCCCATCTCGACCCCCCGGTGATACGGAAATTCCTAAACGCTAGGTAACATAAATACTAACAGCATCTTGTGACACACATCATTGAACCCACCTGTGAAATGGGTACCTGGCTAAAGGCAGTGCTTGAAATTTGTGAAATGTTAGTATTTGAGCGCCTAACAGGCTACCGAACTGTAATGCTCTGAAATATGAGCTGAATTAAATTTTGTTCTGGTGTGTATAGGCCTGCTGGGATAACTGAGTTAAGTCATGAGACTTCCTTCGGCGGTGGAGGACCCTAAAAATATTTATTTATTAATCATATTGGAGCGTGACTTTCGTGTCAACATGAGAGGAAATATTCAAGGAAGATAATTATCATAAAATTTGAGCAAGAAGCTATAACTTTGCAGAGAACTTTGACTCAATGCTCGGTAACATCATCTTAAGTTCGGAAAAGATATATTTTCCAAATTTGCCACCGTTCACCTCTCTAGGAAAACGCAACAATAACCTCCTTTGTCTTGAGCTGAGCCAAGGGAAGGCAACGGGAATTTCCGCAAAGTCGTAGCTCGCATACATAATTTTGTTCTAATGGCGAATTCTTTAAATGCCCAGCAAGCCACTGCAAGTCTAGCAAGTCTATCCAAAATGGCTCGCTTCCAGCCTGACTTTACAGAACACGTCTAAGCGCTATGAACTTCTACATGATCGCAATTTCTTAAGCTCATGTTTGAATTTGGTTTCCTTTTCAAAATAATACATGTACATTTTAGTACATGTACCTTTAATTTAATCTGTTTTGGAGGGGACACTATTTTACGCAATAACAAAATTATGAGTTACGCAAACAAATGTGACATCGATATACAGTCAGAGAAATATGAAGTAGATGTGAGGCGACCAGAACCAATTGACGCAAGTCGGCATTTTGAGTTTTATTGATTTATTAACTTTTTCTAAATCTGTATTATATTGAAGGGTTTGAAAAAATATAACTGTAGCTTATCTCGTTCTTGAACTATTTTGCTACGAAGGCAAAAGATGGTTTCCTTTATAGCACATTATTAGATTTCAAGGGGTCAAACTCGATCTCTGCCTGTTTGAGCCTTGTTGCCTCACATATATAATAGACAGAGAGAGGGGGTGGAAGAGAGACAGACAGAGACAGAGATAGAAACGGAGACAAACAGGAAAAAAGAGAGGAAAGGAAAGGGGAGAGCCTTAGTTACGATGACAATCACAGTCATACGACTTATACAAACGAATATGGCTGACAAGACAACGACAGCCAAATATTTTAAAAACCTCAAGTTAGCACCAAAAGCGGAGGAAATGCGAAACTAAACGCAACTTGTCAACTCTGAAGAACGGGAGACAATCGTGCTAAGCATCAGGGGCAGGCAACTCGTGGTGCCACTTTGCTCTGTCAACTGCTTCACCGCGAGACGAGCACCTGCTAACTCCCCAGACATGAGGTTGTCACCCTTTGTTGCAGCTCTTCTTGGTTGGGAAATCACGAAAGTCAACACTTTCTCACCCCGTCTTGCAATGCATGTTTGGATCGAGATGTTCAGGTCCCTGTCATTCTTCAGCATAATTTAAGACGCGTTGAGGGGGTGAGGTGGAAAGGGGGACACGGGGGGAGGGGGGCGTGTTTTCTTATTTTATTTTGTTTATCGTGTCCTTTGCCTCTATAACATTTCAACTTTAATTTCGTTTAAAGGCACAACATTGTATGAGAAAAAAGATAAAGAGAATGAAAATTTACGAGGAATAAATCACCTAAACAATCTGTTACATTACTTGATGAAAAATATGTACATTCATTGATAGATCGAAAAAAATAGTATATCATATAGACAGACAGACAATCAGAAATCAAGTACATTGCATGGATGTACAGATATATACAGAAAGAGATAGTTGGATATCTGGTTAAAGGAATTTTTTTTAAAAAGTACATCTCTTCAATAATGTGAACGCAACAAAGAACCTGGAAATGGTCGAAGCCACGCCGAAGCAAAAATAGCCCCCTTTCCATTATCCTTCCTCGAATCCAAACCAAACAAAAAGGAAGAAAAATTGAAAACCACAACAAAAACAAATGGCAGCGAGAGCGGATAAATAAACCGTTTTCTTGTGTTAGCCCAAACTTTCTTCCGAAACCCTTGCCAGAGAGCCACAATGTGCTTTTTTGGCCACGCGCTGAGCAGCCGCGTCAAACTCCACTGGAAAACAAATCTTCGCTGTTGACCAGACCTGACTCCAAGCCAGAAATCTGCTAGGGCTCTATCGGGAAGTTCCACAGGGCCTGGGCCGGTGGCAGTCCTTTAATCAAACATGGCCGCGCTATTGTTTCAACCTGGTGCTACATACGTGCGTGATATCTGGGACCAACCAGGGACGTCATGGCTACCACCACCACCAGGTCCACTACATTCAGCACAAGATCTTAGGGGCAGAGTTGAGGATACTGACAGAGTGACAAAAAACGTGAAAAAAAGAATTTGAGAAAAGTTTTGTGTGCGCATGAGTTTTTTTTTCCTTTAACACTTGTGAAGTAGGAAGGTTTAAGACAAACGTCATCCACAAGAATTTTTTTCTATTCACCCCATTAGAAAACAATGCTCCCATTTTAATGTCTCATCTCAAAGTAGTTCAGGGAGATAAACTGTCTATGTGGTTGTGCTAAACTTCTTTATGTCCATCTTAAACCTCTCACTTGCTTGGGTACACTGCAGTCCTCTCTACTACCTTCTTTACACACCAATGCTTTTTTTCTCCACTCATTTTGCAAAAGTACTTACTTCTAATTATATAAAATAATATTTTCTTCTCACTGTCTCAAAAGTGCCTTGTTCTCTTTACATAAAAATAATATTTTCTCCACTGAATTTTAAAAGTGCCTCATCCTCATAACATAAAAATAATAATTTCTCCATCTAAATGTAAATACGGACTCCCTGTACACGAAAGTAATCTCTTCTCCGGTCAGTTTTAAAGCTCTGTTTTCTCAGTATACAAAATTAATAATTTATCCACCCGCGATTAAAAGAGAGTTCTGAATTCTTCACCCACTAAAGAACTTTCTTCTGGACCTAATTTTAAAACTACCCTTCATTCCGCAGCCAAGATGATATCCTCCTTAACGCAAGAATAAAAGTTCATAATTAGTTTTTCTATTCACAAGGATTGGTGTGCCTTTACAGTCTGTTTTTGACATTAAGATAAAAGGACCGTATAGCTTAGAGAATGAAGAAAGTGCTGTCTTGTACCAAAAATAATCAAAATATTGTCTTGTGCCAAATTAGCCAGATTTATTTTATGTCAAATGGAAAGAGTTGATTTTAAGTCATGGTCTAAGTGTGTACTTGCGGTAGGCAACGAGAAAAAAAACCAGACAGAAACTATGGCTTATAGAAAAATGGCCCAGCACTTTAAAAAACTTTCGCTCCGATGATGTATCTAGAAATATGTTTATGCTTTTATCGAGTTTCGATGATGTATCTAGAAATATGTTTATGCTTTTATCGAGTTTCGATGATGTATCTAGAAATATGTTTATGCTTTTATCGAGTACCGATGGTGTCTCTAGAAATATGTTTATGCTTTTATCGAGTACCGATGATGTATCTAGAAATATGTTTATGCTTTTATCGCGTACCGATGATGTATCTAGAAACATGTTTATGCTTTTATCGCGTACCGATGGTGTATCTAGAAATATGTTTATGCTTTTATCGAGTTTTGATGATGTATCTAGAAATATGCTTACGCTTTTATCGCGTAAGTCCGACGTAAGCAGTAAGCACCATGACGTGGTTTTGTTCCTCTTTCGCGATTTGCCCCGTTTTCTCATTCTTTCTTGCTACGCCTTCTGATCTTGTAGGTGTTTTCTTTCTTTAGTTCATGGCCCTGGGTTTTTTTTATTCGATTTATAGCCTACTTCGCTCATATTTTTACGGTATCAAGTAGTATTGATCTCCATATTCTCCTCTTGCCATTTATTAGTTTGTATTCTTCCATCAGCTAGCAACCTAGAGTGTTGTTTCTCGGTGCCTCACTTCGCTTATATAAAAATCCATGTCGTTTTCAAATGTTCAGTTAGGCGGCAATTTGTTTGGCGACTTTGAACGTACACATGCACCGATGTGCTTTCCTGTTCTTTTCTTCTTTAAATAATATAAACTGAAGCAAAATTTTAACGTTAGAAAGAATCAGTCACTTTGACAAATACAAACAAAACGGTAAAGTATAAAAGAGAACCCGTCTATTGTGGTACAACAGAGCAGCAACAACAGCAGCTGCTACGCCCGTTCAAACAACTCCATTTCTCAAAACTCTAATACACATCGGTGATGAAAAGAAGAAGCAAATAGTGCAATGGTGCTCGGAAACAAAAAGAAAATTAACGAAGCAGAAAGTTTGTTCGAGAGAAGGGGTGGGAAGGGTAGAAAAGACAAGACTGGGTGGTTAAGGGAATGAGAAAATTAAAGATATTAACAGATTTCGCATTCTGTGTGCTTGGAAGCCAAACATTAAATCTTTAAGAACGCTCAAAGCCTCTAAAGGCATTGTGCCATACCTGAAAATATTGCTTTTTTTGTAATCATAAATTAATATGGCTTGGTCTATTGTACATGAATGATTCTTAGAATATTTTCCAACATATGCCAGCATTAATTTTGTGTGATCATTTGAAAATAAATCAGAACAGGATTGACCGCAAAAAGTAGACCTACGTCTCTTGTAAGCTGAAATGGCGTTCTCTTTCTTGTAGGTGGTTTTCTTTTATGTTGAAAAGTGTTGAGCATCGCCCGCTTTTAATCTGTCCTCTTAACACAGTAAAACAAACCCTGTCATTTTAAGAGGAGAGAAAAGTTTTAGTGTCTAGCACATCATCGATAGACCACATAGCAAACTATGAGAAGTTGATGTCATCCAGAGGTTTTAAATTGAAGTGTGAAAATTTACAAATATGAAAAAAAAATAAATGGACGTAAACTGTTGAACCTCTGCAAATGCTTAGACCGTGCTGAGGGTTTTAAATACAAGTAATTTAAAACATTTTTTAGTTAAAAGAATGCTTCATTCAAAGATTTAGAGCTAGGAAGCTCCTGAAATGAGATGTTGATCTTATATTATTAAATCGGTGGACAAATAGAAAAAGACTAGTTGTTTTTTTTCCAATATATAAACTTAATATGTAGCTTTGTGTTGAATAAATAAACTTGAACTGACAATGCTCAATATAGGCAGCTCGTGGCTGAAGACTATTGTGTACCTTGCTAGTAACACAAACACCTGTAATAAATTTGAATAGATAAAAAAAAACCGAACAGGATAATCGTTTGCAATGGCCGTTCTTCAACAAAGAAACCAAAAACATTTTATGAGAACAAAAGAAAAATGTTAATTTCTAAGTTTGCACATTAATTCAGCGCTGATATTCTATCTCACGCGCACTTGCACACAGACCTCAATGATTTAAACTCCATATGCCCAAACGTTGTCACATTAAAAGCAAAAACTCTTAAGAGAAGAAGTTTTGTCTCTAAACTGTGTCTGATCGGGTTGTGTTCTGGTTAAGACGGCGACACGGAGAGTCTAGTTGTAATGAAAGCATTGAGAATCGGTGCCAGTCTCTCGGTTCTCGGGTTTCCTGTGAAGTAGACAGCTAGAAGAGTCGGCCCCACGACGGTTCCACGGGTCGGCTAATGTTTTCCTGAGTGTTGACAGTTGTAGTTGCCAGCAGAAAGCTGATAAGAAACCGTAAGGAGATAGAGATAGTCTTGCCGATGGGGGCTGAATATTAAGATGTAACTCGGGGTGTACAGGTGAGTCAGGTAAAGAAACGATGGAGGATGACATCAGGAGCGAAAGGTAGGGGGCGGGGGAGGGGGGTGCTGAGATATAGAAGCAGAGGGTGAGTCAGGAGGGATTAATAGAAGGATAGAATAGAGAAGAATAAAAGTACAAGAGAAAGGCAAAAAAGATAGAGAAAGAAAGAGAAAAAATATAGATAGATAGAGAGATAGATAGATAGATGGATAGATAGATAGATAGGTAAATAGAATAGTAAAAAAAGGACTGAGCTTTAAAAAAACAGCTTTGTATGCAAGTTTGTCTTGAGAAATAAAAAAAAAAGATGCAAAAATGGCCCGTTAAAGATCATAAAAGCATTTATAGAAAAAAAATTATATGATCTGAGGTATTTGTAAATAATAAAGTTACATTTTGACGGTAATCACTGAAGGGGGATAACAAACATTGGGTAGGTACAAATGAATAAAACACTGATGTCACCCAGACGCAAAACTTTTATAGACAACAAGACTAAGCAAACTCTTTCAACAAAAGGCATATTAAAATTCCTCCACTATAATAATTTACTTTGAAACAATATCGTTTTGCTCCCTTTCACTTTTTCAGATAATGTTTCTTAAGCTCCGATTGAAAACAAAGAAAAATTTTAAATTAGCTTGGATAACATGAACTCCACACGCTATAAAGTTATGAAATCCACGGTACATTTTGATCAGTCTCAGTTTCAAAACCAAAGACAAGACATTAGTGTTCAAAAAACTGTTAAGAGGACGGTGTCGGGGAAGGTTATTTAATTTGACGTTGAGTACCAAGAAAAAATATCCGTCTTACACTGCTTACACTGCATTTAACCGAATTGTTAAGATAAGTACCCGAAACGGTAGCTACGAACTGCTTGTTGTGGGCAAAAGCTTTCATGTTGAAAATCGATTATGTACAGTATTCGCTTTAAGTGAAAGAAAGTCGATCCACTCGAGGTTGTCGTTTGTTTGCTCGGTTTAAACCAGACTTATAACGATATTTAAGACAAAATTGCTCGATTTCTTGCACACGCAAAGATGTAAGTTTTGTAACTACTTTGTTTTGTTTTGTTTTTTTTCTTTCTCCAGATTCAGGTATGATCACTTCGTGGGTAACTTTTTTGTTGAGCGCAATACTGCGAATTAAAAGAAATATTTGATTTCCAACTCGCACTGTGAAAATGCAAGTATTATTGAAAAAAAATGACCAAATCACTTGAAAATCTCGTTGTAAATTGTCTGTGTTTTGATTTGTTTGTATAAATCATAAGATACTGCTTTAGGTGTGAAACGACCATATCCAACCGTAAAATAACTGTTTTAATCAATATAATCAAGGGAATCGATGTCAAGCAAGTCGTAGAGTTTGATTTTGCGCCAGGATTTCTAAACCTCTCTGATGAATCATTTTAAAGTAGAGCCATGTTAACAAGGATTAGAGGGTTTACTTCCCTCTGCCTAGACGGCGGGTGGGCTTCCTAACCAATATCGAACTACACTATCACTGGTTTGTCAACATTGGCGTACTCAAATGACTCGCGGCCCTGTAATCGATAGTTATAATTATTCTTGACCCCTTGATGTTAACGTCTTTGTGCAGAGGTTTCACTGTCCCTCACAAGAACGCCACTTGAAGAACAAAAAGAGAAGGCGAGCTCAACGTCTCTTAACGTTCGGAGATTTTCAAGAGGTTCGGAGGCGAGCTGAAGTGGTAAGGTGAAATTGGTGATATGCTGAAACTAAAGACAAGAACAAAATAAAAATGAGCAGCGAAGTGGGTTGGGTAAAACTTAAGAATATAATTTTGGAAAGTAAATTCAATAAATGACTCATAATTACTCGAAATTTCACTTTTGCAGATTTGATCAATTATTTTTATACATTCGGTATGCATTTGCAAAATCTGGATAAATGTGTGTTTTCATTGTTCTTATATTGCGGGTTTTTTCTGATTCTAAAAGAATCGTTCACACATAAATATACCTGTTGGTTCAGAATTGTGTATCAAAAGTGGTCAAATAGCGTTTTCATTTAGTTGCACAACATTTTTTGTAACGTGCCACACAAAGAGATGCGCATTCTGTAATAAGGAAGGTGGAAAAGATTGGTATTTCCCAAATTGCCAAGTAGATTTAGGTGAGAGCCTTTGATTTATAGTTTCTGTACAATAATTTTTCATTGATTGGGAACGTCATTTCTAACTATGCATGGAATGCTGTCTCAAATTTTCTGTCAATTCTTCCTAGTGTCCCATTGGCTTTTTCAAAATTTGACCTTTTCTTCCAAGCCCTGAATGTTTCTACTTATTTTTAATATGTGAAAAAGTCCGAGTTCTTTCGAAATTGAACTAATTTACAGGAAGCCTACCTATAACTGAAGAACATGCGTACTTATCATAGAATATTATTGGTGAAAGTTATGTTTATATTTGTGTGAACTGTAAGGCGGTGTTAGCTTAAGCTACTATGAGTCGGTGGCTAAGGTTCCACGAAAATGAAAACATACACACACACACCTCCACTGATAATAAAACTGCGTCTGAAGAAATTTAGTGCAGGGTGAGGAAATTCAAATCGAAGAAAAACGAAACCGAGAATTTTTATACGGCTCTAGGTCCACTTCAATGCTCTATAATTATGCTTTACATGGGTAACCTAAAAAGCCTTCTCCAACCAAAGTTGTTTTTAACTCACATTAGAGCAGCTTCAGTTAGCAACAACTCATCCTGCTAGCATTGTGACAACAAAATATGTTTCTTAGCCGAGTCAGGGTACACCCTTTCATATAGTCTGTGGGTAAATCTGAGTGCGGTAAGGAAAGATTGAACTGGGCTCGCCACGAATTGAGCTTAAAACCTACTTATCCAAAGTGCGATTGCTTGCCACAAGTCCACGATTCCGAACAAAAACCAAACTTTCACACATATCAAAAAATCAATACAAACTTAAACACTAGCAAATAAATTCAACTTAAAAAGAGAAACAACAAAGAGAGCTCAAGGGCCACTAGTAGAACTGTATAAAATTTGAGACAAAAACTGGTAAAAACAAACTTACCGTAATGAATAAAATGCATGAAAAATTAATATCAAACCTGCCTGTGAAAAAAAAAAGAAGTTACACTTTTTCCGTTTTGTTTTCACCCCATGTTTTGGTTGATGTGGGTTTTTTTAGTAAGCCTACTTACCCAAGTTCATGAACATTTTCATACTTGCAGCGTTCTTTTTATTTTGTAGCTGTTAAAATATTTACAAATGATATTCAATTTCTTTTTTTTTCAGATATCTTTGCAAAAAGACAAATTGAGATCAAATACACACCCAGCGGGGGTCAAATACTAAAAGATTTGGTGGTTATATTGAACGCAATATGAAACATATCCCAAAGGTCAAAGTTATGAACGGGCCTCATAATCCTGACGGTAAGCAAAATCAATTAATATCCAGTAACTTGTTTCTCTAACTGCGTGTCCATAAATCTTACAAAAGGCTTCCAGGATCTTCAAAGACATTGGGTAAATCACACACATCCAGACTTGCTTTGAGTTTGCGCCTTGGCTGCTGACGGTAATGTAAAGTAAATGGATTGGAACATATCCCCTTGACAGTGTGTCTTAAGTAAGCTAGCGGTCACCACTATAAGTCTAGCAGCACCTCATTTGTCATTTGATTATTGGCTTAGATCTCAGCCTGGCAATATGACCAGGCTCTTGAAGGACAGGTCGATAAAGCTCGAAACTAGACACCCTTCAACACTTGGGAACTCAGAGAGAGAGAGAGAAAGATAAAGAATGAGAGAGAGAGAAAGGAGAACACCCAGAGAAAGACATCTAAAAAAGAGAGACACCCTGAAAGAGAAAAAGAGAAAAAAGGCACCCAGACAGAGAGAGAAAGAGTCACCCAAAGAGAGAGAGAAGAGAGAGAGAGGGGGGAGAGAGACAGAGGAGACAGATGGGGGAGAGTTAGGAGAGAGAGAGAGAGAGAGAGAGAGAGAGAGAGATGGGGGAGAGTTAAGAAAGGCATCCATGGAGAGATAGATTGAGAATGAGAGTGAAAGATATATGTATAGATTATACCTTTCTGTAAAAAAAAAAGGCTATGGCAGACAGAAATGTAACTAAAGCGAATTTTTATTAGATGTTTACAATTTCAGATCAATTTGCGATATAGTGAATAAACGCCTTAAATGAAGTTTATTGTTTTATTAACAAAGTCGCATGTTAGTTTTGACAGGTCCAATATTCCATGGGCATATTTATGTCTTATTTTTGTGAGGTTAGTAAGTCTGTTGGGCGAGAAGTTTTCAAGAAGCAAATTATGTAAAAATCAACGGTTGGTTAAGAAGATTTTTCTGTCAAATGAATAAGTTCGAATATGTTAAAACATATGCACGTTATGTTTATGTTTGTGCCAGGCTCTTTTTTACGATCACCTTATTTTGATCTGAAAACAGTATACTTTTTTTTAGGTTTGGATTGCAGATCTCGACGTCGACTCCAAGATCCCAGTTACTAAAGTAGCTGAGTTACAGAACTGGTCATGAGAGAGTCGTTCAATCTTCCTGGTCTCCCAATGGGAGGTCCTGAAATGCGACACCTTTGATGCGGGTATGCCTCTTTCTGCTAATGTCAACACCAGGTCAAGGGAGCCCGATGTCTGACCTGGCTACCGAAGCAGGTACATACTAGGACCTGTCGCACATGGAATTCTTTTATCGTTGATTGTGCTGAGAACAAAAGAAATGTTATCCTTACTGTAAAGTCATGTGTTGAAACTGTAAGGTGAACTACTAGCCCTCTGTTGATTTTAAAACAAATTTGACGAAGACAACATTGCATTTATATTTCAAATATTCTTCGTTTTTCTTTTAGTGTTATTTTTCCACTTTTATAATTTAATTGTTTTTCTTTCTTTTTTGCCTCAACCTTTTCTCTTTTAACTTCAATGCTGTGACAAATTTAAATACATTAATGAGTCTGCATGGGGCTTTTCTCCACTTTTCAAACAGACAACAGTATAGGATAAAAATAGAAAAAAATGATCATCCAATACTGGGCTATTGGTCACAGCGACCGATGCACAGTGTATCAACCTGTGTTATGTACAAATGAAGTTTCGTTTTCTTTTTTTCAAAACAACTCCGCATACTATACTTTAGAATTAGCAAGAAATTTTCTGTATGAAATTAACTCAAACGATAGATTTAAACACTCGGACCTTCACCCCAACGCAGATACTGCACTGAAAGTATCAAGCTGTCCAAAAGCGTTAATTACAGGTACAGCGTGTAAATCACAAATTAGCTATTTTTATAATAGTCCATAGTCTACTCGAAAGTTTAGAGCGATTTATACAGGTTTCTTTATAAGGTTTTCATCAACATTTTTCCACACTTCGGTTAAAGAAGCAGCTGTTTGAGACTGTAACAGAGCGCACCATACTGACATACCGCCAAGATCTTCAGTTGTCTGCAGCCAAGTACTTGTTAAAATATCTCTCCAGAGTCGGCATCAATGAAAAAAAAAACGTCGACCCGATAGAGCCAGGCTTTGAACTTTTGATCTCTTAAAATAAAGTACAATGTCTACTATAACTATGTTTAGTCCACGAAATTCCTCATGAAAAATTGAGCGAAGAAAGTTATCACGACTTCAACGTATGTTAGCTATGCACGAGTAGATGATATTATTATTAGATTGCTCAACATCTTCACGAATCATAGTTATACGTACACTTCGATGTTTGAAACTTTATATCCCACAAGATAAGGGAGAAAGCCCTTTAGTAAAATGCCATTCTTCAAGTAGTATGGAAAATACACAATCTTCAAGAAAGACATTAGCTGAAAATACATAGGAGATAAAGCTTGTAGGTTTGGTATTTCTGTGAAGAAAAAAAAACTTGACTTAACGATAAAAAAGTAAAAATATATTCTAGAGTGCACACATAAAGTGGTTTTGAGATATAAAACTGTCTGAATTTTTGGGCTCATATTAATAAATACCCACCTTTTTTGCACCCGCTTTTATTTTATATTTAAAAAAAGATGAGCTTATCACATCAGGTACATCGTACATCGTCTAGATTACCTTGATTCTCATTCACATATCTCAACTTAAGCCTGGTGTTTTCGAGTTTTGCATTCTGCAGAACATAGTCGTGTCTGAAGTTGAAAGTACACATACCTTTGACATCCTCTTCCATCACCATCCTATTCCCTTATTAGGGGTGCCCAATTGTTAAAAAAATCAAAGATTAATCTGCTCAGAAAGTAAACTAATTCTAACATGATGAATCTAATACTCTGTCTCTTTGGAATTTTAATTTTGCATCATAAAGCTTTAAAAGCATTTTGCTGTGATGAGCTCGTTGAACCAAAATTGAATGTTGAATATTTGAGTATCGATAGCCATATCCATAAGGGAGAGTCAATGGTGGTATTTTACACAAAGAGTGAGAGATAAAGAGAGATGGGGGAGAGGAGAAAAGCGATACTGTACAGGCAGACTAAAACGGATAAAATAGGGTTTATAGATGGACATGCAGACACAAGGGACAGGCAAACAGACATACAGTCAGTCCAACAGAATGATAGAAAGAGAAAAACCAGAGGGAGCAAGACATACAAAGTTAGAAACAGATGAGCACGTTGCAGTACATAGACAAAGAGAAAGTGAAGAGCTGAATAAAATCAATTTATAATGAGATAACAATCTACGATATTCAACAAAATTTAAAAATAATAATTGTATTCTTCCTGAACAATTTAGGAGTGTATAAAATCCAATGTTGCCACGATATATTCAAATGACAAATTGAAACGTAGAGCAATAAACCCGTGATAAAAAAAAATTGTTTTGAAAAGAAACCAATAAGGTTTCATTACTTCATCATTTTTAAAGATAATATATAACACAAAACTATGTCATTAACAGAGGCATGAAGCGAAGTAGTGAAATTTAAACATAATCTAGTAGCACAAGGTTCGTCTGTTGAGGCGTATTTCTTATCGTTATATCATGAGCGATTATAGGACAAACTTTAAAAGCTACAGAATACTTATACACTCATTTGATCCTACGAGAAGCGTAAGTTTTTAAACTACAATATTACCAAACAGGTGGTAAAACTATATATGAATGTTCGAAGTAAAATTTAACTATCCACCTTACCTAGAAAATATTAAAAAGGTACAGAAATGCATATATATATATAGCTATTCATTGCTTTTTGACCGTGCTATGTGAATTTTTCTTCGTCCTATTTTTTATCTCTAGTTTCCATACGAACTCATTCTTTTTGGGTTTGCTTTTAATGATCACTCAACTCTGATAGCCAGTACTCTAGCTATTGTTCGCTATTGTCTGTCTTTCTCTATGTCTCTCTATCCATCCAAGCCTCTCTGTCTCTGTCCTTATGTCTATCTCTTTACTATTGACAACTCTCTGCATTTCTCATCCACATGAATGCGCTTTATAGGGTGAAACAAAATGACTGTATTCCCCAATGAAAGTATAATAAACAGGGTAAAAAATATCAGTTAGGCCTACTTGTTCTATCTTATCAGCAAAGACAAAACAGGGAACTTCAGTCTGATATCTCAGAATGTGAAACAAAACCAGTGACCGCCAGAGTTGAATGCCGTGCCACCAGTGGACAAAGATGGAAGTTTGATGAAACACAAACAAGCTGACCAATGAACACCTTGACCAGCTACCTTTGTCTCTAGATTGTGTATCTAAATACACTGACTATTTTGAATGGAACACTCTTGCTTTGTAAAACTTTCTAGTTTTTATGCTCACGTGTCGGAGTGAGTGCATATATTGCCCTCTGGAAATGCTATGTATTTTTTGTTAGCAAATAGTGTATGAATCCTTGTTGCATTCTTGAACGAAGCCAGATCCGATAGGTTTCTTTCTACCGCCCCCGTTTTTTTTATATAAGTGGAATGCAAAAACAATTCTCTTTTTCGACATCACCAATTAAAACATGGGAATAAAAAAATCTTTAAAGAATATTCTAGTTTACATATTTTTAACTTACTTTATAAAAATTTGAACAGAAATCATGTATTATAGGACTTATAAAGATGTGGGTATCTTAAAAAATACTCGCTCTTGGCAGATTTATAACTGTATATTCAAACATTATTATCAACGTATAATCAAATGCTTTTTTCTTATTTTAGATCTTTGAAGACATTAGTGCACTCTTTCACTCCAGGTTTCCCTTCATCTCGAAATAAAGAATGGAGGGTAAAAGACTGGCTGTGGGTGCCTAATACGACCCTAGATGTTCATGATCTATTTTGTTTTCCTTTTTCGTAGATCATCCAACAGAAACCAAAAATGTCTACAACCGTCGCGCCTTTGCTTCCGTTCTGCATTCATCATTTTTATGTCGTGAATTAATTTCTCGATCGCATGGAGGAACTTTAGACGCACGGACAAAGAGCAAGTGTCCCTTAAATGAAAGGACAATAACGCTAGAGGTGTCGCCGAGAGCCAGCTTTATATGTTGTACAGAATGGACTCACTCAGTACTCTCTGCGTGCAATTAGATGGCCTGGTGTTGATGTTATTTCCCCAAATCTCTGCAGTTTACTTACTTAGATGAAGTCTCAATGGTCAGTTTCTATAGTAACAATAGTTTGTCTGATTGAAGATTTTCACTTGTTTGTCCCTCCTGTTTTGATACAATGTCACGTTTTTGTCGTACTTCTTGAATATTAATTTACTGGATTGATACACGCTACAATTATAGACTCGTAGCCGTACACGTAGTGGAAACAATGCACTCAATCTAGAGATCCAATTGAAGTGTGCGTTTGCTTTTGTACCATGTAGGCTTAGGGGCTTTTTTTTATATTCCTTGTCTGGTGAAGAACTTCGCTGTTGTAGTTTTTTAGAACATAAAGGTGAGTAGAGGCTTTACAGTTTCTTTAAGACTGATAAAAAGAACGAGAGAAGGAAAAAGACAGTGTGAGAGAGGTGGTGACAGGGAGATAGACAGACAGAGAAAGAGGAAAAAAAAAGAAAAGTAAACTGACAGAGTACAAGTGTGTGTGTGTGTGGCTAAATGGGGGTGGGGGCGTTTTGGCTGGGATGACGCCTTGAATACACATATCATTAAGTAAATATAGGAAATATGATGTTGGTATTCAGAGGTGATTGTACAGTAATCATGTCAAAGAGAATTTGATGATCACGCGATGGACAGAGGACAAGTATTCTGAGTCGGATCTCAGGACTCTTTATCGTTCATTGGTTTAGAATTATAATATCATACCGTTTATATGATTATGAGTTATGACGTTAAAATAATAATATTAACATTAGTTATATTAATGATTATTAAAAAAATTATAAAAATGATATTAATAATAATATTTATTAATAATGATAATCATTAATAATAATAATAATAATAATAATAATAATAAAAATAATAATAATAATAATAATAATAATAATAATTATAATAACAATAACAAAATTAAATCGCTCTTTACTAATTTATTTACAGTTATTGTTTTTATTAGCTGAATCTTATTCTACTAACGGTGAAAAAAACTATTATTAACACATCTAACATTTGGATAGTGGATATAAAACAGCCTTTGAAAGGTTTTTTTTTTTTTTTTTTTTT
>BMAT01009383.1:28248-51685 GCA_019649035.1 Elysia marginata | reverse complement strand
TTTTTTTCTCCCTCTGCCCGTCTCTGTCTTTCTCTCCCTCCTCCCCCTCTCCATGTCTGTCTATGTTCCTCGTTTGCAGCCAAATCTTTCTCCTTTGGTGCTCCACTTATCTTTCACTATTTCATAGAGGCCTACCCTTCTCCATTTATTTTCAGTCTCTCATAATCGTCTTATTTTCATTGGACTCGCCACAACATTCTTTCTACTTTTTTTTTTGTTTTTGTTGTTGTTTTTTTTTGCTATTGTATTTTCATCGCTGTTGTTCGTATTTTTGTTTTTCTTTCTTCTTCTCCTACATTTCCTCCTTACGAAATCTAACGATCTTTAATAAACTTGCACTTCTACATGCATAGTTCTAAGTATTATAACAACATAGCTCCAGTCTTGTTTAGCATGATGCAGAAATGCGGAGTCTCTCCTACAATATTATTACATCTCTCATCAAAGTCCTTGTACTCCTGTTATCAACACCACCCCCTTTCCTACCCTGTCTCTCCCCTCTGTCTTTCATTCTCATTCATCCAGACACAGAACTGGCATCAAACTTTTGTTGATACTCGCGAGTTGTCCTGATTGGCTCCGCCCACTTTTACCCAAGTCAACCCGCGTCTCAGGACACATGGAGCTTAGGGGACGTGAAAACCTCCAACCCGCTGTGACGCCGCCCCAGCTGTCTCTTGTCGCATGTCGCTGGTCGCCCCAGCGCTCGCCTCGCGGCTGTGACAAACCTCTCAGATTTATAACAACATCGTCAGTGCTGGAGACCCGTCAGTCTTCGTCCCACCACCACCACAGACACCGGAGGGTGGCGGCTTACATCACAACACTTGACACACAGCCGAGCTGGGATATCGCACCTTGTAGACAGGTGATTTCTAAGTTGAATTATTATTTGGATATTTTCTATAGGGTCAATGGGATGGGCTTTACCACGAGCACCTGGTATTACAAGAGAAATCTCTGACGCTCTTTATTTCTTGAAAGAATTATTGTAGGTGAGATTTTAATAATCATATATTTCAGCAATTCAATGAGGTTTTATTTGTATAAGAGAACGAAATTTACATTTCTACATAAACATACAAAAACTAGGTAACAAATAATGCTTAATTTCTATAATTCTCAAAGCGACGGATGTTGTCTTTAAATTTACGTTAGACTATTTCTGTCAAGCTCTGTAAATTATTCTATTCTTTTTTATAGCATTGTCTTTGGCTGAGCTTTATTTTGTGTTGATTTAAATTATATAAAAATAACTTTCACATTTTTAGGGCTTACCGCCAGTTATTTAAAAGAATTAATGTTAACTACTTGTGGTGCTTTTTAATACACACACCGCTGAGTGTTAAAGAATTGCTTTTATCAAACTTAGCCAGTGATTATTCTTTGCAACAGCCTATTATAAATCTCATATCTTTCCTCAGGGTATACCGGAGCATCTTGGAGAGAGGAAGAACACCTATACTGCCAGCCCATTTTTCAAGTAACTTCCTCACAGAAAAGATTCGAGGGAATCTGAAGTTGAGAAGACCTTAAGGAACCCACACATTACCATGTCCTCCTCGGATGACGAAAGAGGCATGTTGTCAGACAGTCACACCAGCGGCCAACCAATGTCCACCAACACAAGCAGCAGCAGCAGCACCTCCCCAAGCGACTCGTCCGGCATGTTCATGAGGTCAGCCGCTGACCGCTACCCCAGGACACCCAAGTGCGCTCGGTGCCGCAACCACGGCGTAGTATCAGCGCTCAAGGGCCACAAGCGCTACTGTCGGTGGAGGGACTGTGTGTGCGCCAAGTGTACACTGATTGCCGAGAGGCAGCGCGTCATGGCAGCCCAAGTGGCGCTCCGGCGTCAGCAGGCACAGGAGGAGAATGAGGCCAGGGAGATGGGGCTGCTCTATGGGCCCAACGGACTCCTCCAGATGAACCCAGAGACGGTAGACTTTTTCCCTGAGGCAAAATCCTTCTTGCCGCAACCTGGCACTACCGTACCCGCCTCCTCGTCCACCTCCACAACCTCCTTGGTTGGCGGAGCTGGCGATGTAAGCAGAACTGGAGCGCCGCTTCTCATGGGCAAAGGACAGGAAGGAGTGCCCACGTTAGGAGATGCTGAAAGTGAGGAAATTCTGGGCAGTAAAGACAATCTGATGGAGAATGGTCTTCCTGAAAGACTACACCTTCAACAACATCCCCAGCATCCTCGGCTGGAAGGAGAAGACCGTCGCTCACCAGCCGGATCACGGCGTGTGCATCAATCTCAGTCGGACTCCGGGGATGAGCATGGTGAGTACTCGTCTTTCTCTTGCCGCGTGTCTCGGTTAGAACATGGAAGTTTTCATTATTCAACCGTTGTCATAATTCTACACGAATGTTACAGTGGTATGTAACAATGACTACATTAAAGAAAATGAGCCCTATTTTGTCTTCCTCTTCTTCCTTTCATCCGCCGCCCTCTCTACATATTACAACACAAGACTTTTGTGCTTATATTTACAAGGACTGCATATACTACTACTAGCAACAACAACTACTACTGCTATTACTACCACTACTTCCCCTACTACTACTACTACTACTACTACTACTACTACTACTACTACTACTACTACTACTACTACTACTACTACCACCACCACCACCATCATTACTACAACGAACCCACTACTAACCACACTGCTGATGCTGTTACTATCACCACCACAACTACTACTACTTCTGCTGCTGCTAGTACTACTACTGGATACGCTATCTCATTCTTTTTTTTTTTAATTTGACCATTAAAGAAAAACAAATTGAAGGGAAAATGTTGATTGCTATGGGGTATTAAAAAAGTGTCTCTATTTTTCCTTTTTTTTATTTAGGTTCATGAATTCTTTCACCTTCTCTACTTTCTTTTTGCTTGTTTGAGGTGATCATTCGGGGTAATCCTGAATACTGATGTATCAAATTTACGGAAAACAAAAACAGAAACAAAATGAACCAAGAGCAAAAGTTTTTTACTGAAGAGGCAAGCCTTGGGTAGGGGAATGTGAAAATAAGTACTTCATAATAGCTCTATTAAAGGGAAAACAAACAAACAAACAAAAATAGACAACTAGGCCTATTGTTTCTTGAAAATAGAGCAAGAAAAAGTACGCACTAAATTTTAGAGTAAGGTAAAGTTCTATCTATTGTAACGTTGAGAACATGAATAGTTCTTATGGGTTTTTTTTTTTGTATTTTTCTATTAGATATAACCTAAAATTTCCGTAAAACCCCGAATAAAAACACAAGACAATAGAATTTTGAAGCTGCGTTACACGAGTTTACTTTTAGGGAATATGTCATCTTTGATAGGTTGCCAGATAGGATTAAGTTTTCTTGGCATATTATTATTATTATTTTTATTATTATTATTATTATTATTATTATTATTATTATTATTATTATTATTATTATTATTATTATCATTATTATTATTATTATTACTATTGAAATTTTATGATGCATTCCATAATATACTACCATCGGTAAGAAAGAGAAGTGAATAACGAGTGTGGCGTCTTTTTAAGCTATTTGTAGCATAATATCTTAAAGTTTTTGAAAAGCTTTCTGAAAATTGTTTCGAAATTCCATAAAATAATTTTTTAGGAAGAATGAAGACGTAACTTTTTGTTGCATTAATTTTATTTAAACCTTCTGAGTTCTGACCGGTTTGTAAAAAATATTTATTATCATACCTTAAAGATTTAAACTGCTAGTGATTTAATAAAACTAATTATACTAATGAGAAACTTATATTTGCTTAAACAATACGTTTTTTAGTAAGTGTATTAGTAAAAACCAACATTGATGTTCACTCAAAAGACTTAAAGTTATTGTTTAGCGTATCGTAAACTTGAGCGAGAAAAAGACATATGATGGCCATTTTGGTTGCATGATATTGTTGCTTTTTGGCCAATATCAAGAGATGAAATAAAGAACAAAGACAACTATATAGAAACCAACAACACACAGCAAACTATTAAAACCAAGGCATGAGGTGATAGAATCTTAGGAAAAAATCTTGATGGGGGAAGAAAAAATTGCGTGAAGAGGGGTGGGGGTGAATAAAAAACATGTATGAATTGAATGGGCAAGGAAGAATGGGTGTAAAAAATAGTACAACAATCAAAATAGACCTCATATCTTATTGATAAATAAATCATTCTATTCATTCTGTTAAAAAATTTTTTTTTCATGATATAATTTTACCGTTAAGCTTTCACAAATCTTTGAAACAACGGAACGTAATATGTTCTGATAAAAACACAAGGAAAAAACAACATATGCTTAAACAGGAGCCGATAACTTTTCTATATAGAGCGTTCTGTTAAATAGCGGTGCCCTAAAACTATTGATTTAGATTTTTCTCATATCTATGATACAATTTTAATTTAACTCAATGATAATTGCTATGGTAAAAGTTGAGTAGTATATTAATTTGTATGCTAAATGGGTAAATGGATGACAAAAAAATGACAAAAATTACGCTTTCTAAGTTAAAGGCCACACTTTTTAGAAAAGTTAATGTCTAATTAATAAGAGGTCTTACATGGTTGTTGATGATGGCACGAATGGATAACGATGTAAGATTAATTAAATACATCCGATAGATAGAATATGTTCAAGCATTAGAATAAAATTAATGTCAAACACATATCCAAAAAAAATTGTCAACCATTGAGCAATTATAGCAAGAATAAAGTCATCTTGCAGTATAAAAAAACGTTACTCGCAAAAAAAAACAACAACAACAACAAAAAAAACAATCTGCCAAGTCTCTAAGATTTTGGATTAGGTAAAAGAATCATTTCTTACTTTTTAAATAAAAAATTGTTGGTCTGATAAACATTCCTATAACTAACAATTTTGTAAGCTTATGCTCCTTTAATTTGATACTTAGCTAAAGTTTCAGAGAGTCAAATTGATTTTAACAACAAAGTCTGAATCTAAATATTGCAACATATTAACAACTGGTTACAGGGCAAATTATTAAATTTTCTGCTTTTAACAAAAGGCAAGCCCCAAACAGATTTTCTACATAGACGAACTATATCATATAACCAACATCACAAAAAAATTCTTATTTCTTCATTTTATAACAATAACCACGTTAGGTAGATTCTCATTTTGAAACACAATCGATAGTAAAACCCTCGTGTCAACTCCAGAGTTTCTCATGCCTGGGTTAGCTTGGAGAGTATCAGAGGACACTATTAATCCCAGTACAACCATGTAATATTGAAAGCTACTCTTCGGCCTGTCTGCAACCTGGCTAGCTTGGTTTCAGTTCAAAATTTTAGCCCTGTCCAACAACAAAAGGCTTCAACTTTGATCTCAAACTTCCTAAAAATGTGAACTCAAAGGAAGCTTTACATTAATTACAACAAGGTTGTCGCGTGAGGGCTTTTGGCGCCTTATGTGATGGCTTGATCGAAGCAACCATTTCTAGATGATTAACTCTATCGCGACAATTTCCTGTCAACCTCTTCTCCCTCCCTCCCTCTCTCTCTCTCTCTCTCTCTCTCTCTCTCTCTCTCTCTCACTTCCACTTTAATTCACACTTATAATCTGTCGCTTTTACTCCCTGTTTCTGTGTTTCACCCACTCTCTTCAATAACACTCCCCTCCTGATTCTCTTCCTGTGGCCTGATCGAACACTCACAAAGGCTAGCTGGCTATTGTAGCTGATTAATACGGGACTCAATTGTTTAATTATCAGTGATATTGGCAGTACGTAAGAGTCTAGCTTGCCAGCTATCTTAAAATCAAACCGATAAACCCCTTGTCACCTTTGGAGGGAACTCTCTGCCTTTGAAAACCACAGAAAAACAAAGTTCCTTTAGTTCAAATCACTGTACCCGTGGCTTGTGTAGCATTTCCTCCCATTCACAGCTATTGAAAAGATTGATCTCGGCAGTGTCACAAAAAATAGCCCTACCTCACACGGGCGCGATTTCGTCGGGGATTTAAATGTCATTTTCTGCATTAACCAGCCTGTCTTTGAAACTTTGAAAAGCTTGACCTTACTTTCAAAGTTTGTAGGCTAAACGCAGTTTATTATGTTGTGTGTAAGGGGTGGGTGAGCTGAAAAGGAAAGTCGAAGATATCACCTTGTTTGTTGTCCCTCTCAGTGCAACAAAGCTGCCGCTGGAGATCAAATCCCTGCGCTCTTCACACGGATTGAGCCCGAGTAAGACATGTTGACACCGCTCACCCAGGACAATGGCAACTTTTGTTGTTCTCGCTATCTTCTGAACGCCCTTTCTAATTGGCCTGCCTTGCGGGAGAGATAGAAAACCTGGGAATTTCCGGAACTTCCAGACCCCGCGAGCTCGGTACGCAAGGCAGGAGGCGACATTTTAGTCTTTGAAAATAAAGTTTAAAGAGTTTTACAGAAGAAAAAAAACTCTTAACAAAAATGAAAACTTGTCGGAAATTGACGCTGGAGCCAAAGGATTAAAACCTCATTGAGTTAGTATTACATCGGTCTAGGTGGTTGTTCGCCATGGTGCCCTGGAATCCTGGAGGGTGTGGAAAGCCCCAGGGGATTTCGCATGTTAAACGCAAACAACCATGTTTGATATAACTCCACTCACGGATGTGGTGGCGGGGTATATCTATTTCACCCTTCACGCTTCTACAATATCAGATTTAGCATCTAAGCCTCGCCTCGGCTTCAGACTCAAGGGAGCTTAGGGGACATTAAAATACACAAATTCTCTTTTGGAATTTTTAATGATGCTCAGGGAATGTACCTGCGACTTTCATTCACGGACTGGGGTTTTTTCTCGAGCTACAAGTCGTTCTATTCTTTCGCCCTTGGCAGTTTGATACATTATGTGCATCTCGTCTTTTGCCTGTTAGATTGAGACTCTCACTACTGTCATCCTACAATCTATAATTACTGAAAGATGCCGTGTCTCTGGTAGATACTAGATCGAGTTTCTTGCTCAGGGAACCTAGGTCTAAATCTTGCTTTGCCGAAATTGAACAATGCTATAAACTACCAGGAGCATGACGCATGGACAGTATTCTTACCTACCCCTCTACCTGACTCAGTTTGCCTAGAGGAGGATATCGCCGAGGAAAAAAATAGATTCAGATAGTTTGAACGCCAAAGCAACAACCAAGCTCATGCAACTGTCCCTAGCCTTGCAAATAAAATACACAGGGTGCATTCAACTTGTATTGTTCTGTGTTGCACACCCACACAAACCACGATAATCCCGCATCTAAAAAGATACTTAGTATTCACTGAAACTTGTTCGCCCGAATGATACGATTACTCAGGCTGTACAATTGGTGCCCTGCCGCCGGTACAGCGTCTTATAATCCTACCAGGATTCAGAATATGATGCTCCGATGGGTCTTGTCTTAGACCCGGGATAAAGAATGATGATGGGAGGTCAAACTTATGCCAGTGTAAAATTTACAACAGTGTTAACATAAAAACTTTTCACAGCAAGAATATTGAGAAAGATGAGACCAAGAAAAATTATGCATCGTAGGGAGCAGATAAGGGTAGAGAATTTGGGAAAAAATGTTTTTAGATGTTTTACGTTGAATGGATTTACCTAAATGCTTAGTTTGATATGACAACAATTTCTTTTCTCTCCTATTATCATATTTAATATCACATCACAACAAAGGCCAAATAGGATTAATATTCTTTACACGCGCGAAAAAAAATCACAAAAAACTAAGGTTAATAAAGAAAATATAGTTAATAGATATCAGTTCACCATCAAAGAAACAAAAATCAATCAAAATCATCTTTAAGAGATAGCAAGTCACGATCAACATGGTTTTGAACATATTTAACGATGATGCATTTTTAGTCTTATATTGTAAGTTAGTACAAATTTTCAATGCTCTCTGGATAAAGCAACGATGTCTCGAGTTTGTATTGTACTCACTCCTAAACATTTTCAAAACACTTCCTCTGGTAAATGTAATTTTAGAATAAGTAAAAAAAAAGTCTGATGCCTTCAAGTCATCATGTTGAGGAATGAAGTAACACAACTGAATTAGATCGCCTTGCATTCGTCTATATTTAAGACTCGGCAACTGCAGATTTTTTAATCTATCCTCATAGGACATTTCCGAATCTTGTAATAAGTTTAGCTGCTCTTCTCTGAACATTTTCAATATACACAAATTGTCTCCGAAACAAATGGCACCAAATACAATTTCCATACTTAAGAATAGGTCTGTTGAGGGATTTATACAGAGAAAGAAGAATAATATATCCGAACAGACAAAAGTTCTAGAGATGATACCCATTAATCTGTTTGCTTTATTTTTCCAAGTGGTCCAAATAATACAAGTGAGAAAGATTATTATTGAAATTTTAAAGTGTAGCATTAAAGTTGAAGGTGAGCTAGCTGTGGCTTGTCCCTGCTTGGTGGCATTAGACACAAACTAAAAAGGAGAACAGACCAAAACTATAATCGGATGTAAATCTTTTGTTTTCACTAACTTTGTATCCCATGATCAATCCGTGCTGATTTTCTGTTTTCCAAGATATGCGTGGAAATCAGTCTAGATCTTCACTCACCTATCCAACTGAATGAAATGTACAAGCGAAGAACTATTTTTTCTTCATGTGTAGTTGTGTTGTTCTTGTTTGCTTTCACGTAGTTGATAACGCTAATTTCAATAATATTTTGAGGCTTTGTAGGTATATTTTATCCCATCTTATTTACACAAAACCGATTGAAATTTCTTGAGTAACAAAGTGAACAAGAAGCCTGCCAAAAAAAAACAAAAAAAAAAAACACGGAGATATAAAAGTATATATATAATAAGAACCAAGTGCTTTTATTTCACAAAATTTTACAAAAATGTTAAAAATATTAAATTGTTAAAACTCTGCCAGAAATATTATTGATAACCCAAAAGATACAAGATGATTAATATGGCATAAAAGTAAAAAAAAAATGATACACTCCTTAACTGTGTGAAGTTAGCCGGAAAATCGGTCTTAAATCTCTTATTGTTCATTGCTTTTGTTTTGAATAATTTCAGCTACTTAATAATAGCTGTTTATCCAGAACATAACGAATGAATGCATGCAGCAAAGAGTGAATAAACTGCTTTCCATGAGATAGAATAGAAACTGACGTCTCCATGCACACTGTAAGGGGTCAGACGTCAGGGAAGCTGTTCTAGAATAAGAACCACTGCTATTTCTTCTGGCTTTGGTTTGGGGCATGTGACATTATTTTTTTCTCTAAATGTTTAAAATGCTAAAGCTAAATAATGTATCGCTAAAAGTTATCCAAGCATTTAACACGAGTGTTGAATTTCCTCGGCTTGCTACAAAAAAAATTGTAAACTAGAGATCACCAGAGTTTTCTCACATAAACGTTGAAATAATTTAGCCACGTAACGCTGTGAGAACGTTGAACGATTTGACACGTAATTTATCGTAGATGATTCCCATGGAGGGTTTCTAACAGTCCTTCAATCCCTGCACCTTCGTTGTCAGAACACTCGCTTGTTGCATTGCCCTAAACAGACCTGTCACTTCAATATTAACATAACAGACCAACAGTAGGAAGACTTAGTAGTAGTGATAGAGAACAAAAACTATCTCCCATTATTTACACAAAGTTTCAGTTGACTTAAGTCTGTTGATAGCTTTAACTGGACCCCAAACTGAAGGGCGCAAAGGGGGGTAAGTTAACGTCATCTTAGTCTTCAGAGAATGCCTAGATCTAGAGGGCCTGGACATGAAGATCTACGGTCCGGCTTGATACCGGGTATTTTACAGATGGTGAGTCTAGCGGGCGGCCAGACCGGAATGGACATCACGGGTTTTCGCCGAGGATTAGCCAAACAATTATTAGGTTCGAGAAGGTTTTAGGCGACCGCTGGGAGGTGTTTCGCTTTGCTGTTGTCACCTTTTGTCTCATACTTAGCCCCCTCGAAGGCAATTTGATTCAGTGGCAATTGGACACATCTGTCAGGTCAGCAAACAGGTTGGATAATCTGGCCTCCATGCAGACGGGGACAAAGTTAATGTTTGTAGGTCTAATACTCGGCTAGGTGTCGACAGTGATGGCGAGAGAAAATGTCAGGTGCCGTTCCGCAAGACTTAACGGATCAGATTGTTAGTTATTGTCTCCGCGTGCTGATTCTTGAGGGAAAGACAGGGAAAGTAGATTTACAACTTGCAGTAATACGCTTATTGATTGTGAAGCAGTATCAAGGTAGAGAAGGCCGTTTTGCTCGATATGTAAACGAACTTTTCGCAAATTTTGTTTTAACTTTTTCAACTTCTTGACTAATTCAAAGTCTAGAAATTAGAGTGTACACATTTTTTTCGCTGACTCTTTGATGAGCATTGATAAATATAACATTCAATTTGTCTGGTTTTGCTTAGTGACAATATCCATACCCTAATCGGGTGGTGTGTATACAAATTTCTTTTGTTTCAAAAAATGTTTACGATAAATCGAAAAATGATGTCGCGACAACTCAGTTTAAAATAGCATACATTGCATAGTTTGAAAGTTTATGGTATTATTCGTTATAGTTACTTCATAGACGATAAAAAAAGTTGTAAATATTCTTTAAAGATTGTTAGAACACGGTGACGCTCTTTTGGCTTTTACAATGTGAAAATTTTTCTACACCTTTTAAAATTTAAATTAGAACACTTGGATTTCTTATCTTTCGAATGCGAAATTTAGGACCTAATAAGATACAAAAATATTTTCTTTTCTTTATCTAAGAGAGCATTTAGAAGCCTTTTCAAAGATGAATCGAAACCACAAAATTCCGCATGTAGACTCATTTTGTGGTGCCTCTACATTGATGTCAGCACTAATCTGGAACATTCCATTTGGGGCTCCTAGAATGTCAAATGAAGCAAATTTTTCGAGTAAATCACAGAATTTATTTAAAACCATTCTTTTTGCCTATGTAAGGAGTGCATAGACCTTATTAGTCGACACTTGACAACACAAAACGCAGAAAGTTTTTGTATCACAGTAATAACGTCACAGAAAATGAAAAAAAAGACACTATATCATTTTATGTACTAACATTATTGTTTCAGGATGGTGGAACTTCCTATTGAAGCAAAATTGATCCAAAACTAAATAAAAACTTGCTCATCACGCTGGGTATATCGTAAAAGCCCATGCAACCTGCGTGCACATTAAACGGAACAAAAAGAAAACCCTATAATAATCAACCTGGACAGAAAACTCTTGCCATTTCTAACTTAACAATAAAAACAAACTTTGACAAGCCATGTGGGGACAAGTTCCACTTTGTCAAAAAATTTGACTTTAATCATTCACATCAAACAGAAATAATAGTTAAATGATTGTAAAATGGACATAAAATATCTCTTTTAAGACATTTCCCTAATTCTTTTATGAATAGTCAAATTGAAAGAGATTGACTTCGGGTAGCTTTATACATTATCAATTCTCATCATTTTATTTAACCGGGACGAGAGGGGGTGAGAAAAAGAGGGGTTGGGGTGGGAGAGATTTCAGCAATCGGACCGAGCATGAACAGTAATGGAAGTGTGACTAATGCCTAATGACATCTTAATTGAGATGTAACATTACAGTCTGGAAACTTGAATCAACTCATAATATCATGGCTTTATGCGAAAACAGTTGGGTTGTTTTTTAATAGGCACATCAACACAGACTTGTGTTTAGACATGAATGATCTTCTATAGATTATCCTTTAGAAACGGTTCTCTACTTACAAACTGTGATAATTGTCGTGTAAATGTTTCTCGTATACAAAACACGGAATGGGAATGTCAGGTGAAGTGCCGTCCTTGCAAACATTTTAGTTGAAATTTTGAATCCTAAGGGGTTAAAAAAAAACGCGAGGTTAAAAAACTGTAAACTGTTGATGAGAAAAAAAAAGAAGAAAGCAGTTACGTTTCGTTTTTCACCTGAATCACTGCAGCTGATGCGACTAAACGAATACGCCGTTCATCAGGGGCCGCAAGGGATGCCGTGCGTCAAGACGTTGCTTGACAGTACACCACAGGTGGCGCATACGTCTAAAAAACACGTCTTCATTTTTTTAATATCAAACTGTTTTATTTTTTTGATGATGGCTTCGTGTTAAAAATGAGATTGTAAAGACCTTTTGTTCTTGTTGTAGATACCCTTAAAATGTTACATTCTCCGAGGATTTTTGTTTCATTTTTTTTCCTCGAATAATTATTTTTCCTTCTTGGGCTCATGTTGCAGTCAAGTTCCATTCAAATGAAAACATAAAATAAAAGAAATGTTGGCATCAATAGGAGCAAAGATGTGGAAAACGTGGCCATTGTGTTGTTGTGAACATTTCAAAGAATAAAATGGTATGCTTAGACTTTCTAAACATAAGACCGAAAAGACTCCTAGAGGGAAAGCTTTAGATTATGTGATGTTAATGTTATTGTATATTGTGCCTCTGTAGTTTTAACAGTTGGCTCTGATTTGTAATGTATTTTCCAAACTTTAGATATAATTATGATATCTTACCACATCTAAGTAAGCCTATTAAACATTAAGTAAAAAAAAAACTGTTTTCATAAAAAAAAAACGTAGTGCAGCAAAAAAAAAAGGTGAAATAGATACGACAACATCAGTAAAATCAAGCACAGTGAAGCTATTTCTCTCGATTTAGATGCTGCTTTATCTATCAGTTTTAAAAAAGGTCTGGGTAAAATTCCATACTCAGATTTAAAAAAAAATATGTTTCCACTTTCTACATCATCACCTATCTGAAGCTGGAACCCATTAATTAACAACTGCTATTTTGTAACCTGTATTGTAGAAATACAAGACTATCGCAAGATAAATGAAACACCAACGCCTTACCAGACAGACATGTCACAGACAGCACAATTATCTTCTTGTGTCCAAATTTGAAAACAGCAACATTAAAACAATGCAGCAAAAACAACAACAACAACAACAACAGTTGTAGTAGCAGCAGCATCCGCAACAACGCCACATACCATAGGCTCTCTCACATTGTTATCCGCATCTCTGTCTCTCTTCATGGTTTTGTGAGAGTATAATGTGCCCAGTGAAGCAGTTCCCATCCGCTAGCTCGTGAGAGCATGAGAGCATAATGAGCTCATTTGAGCGACTCCCTCTCCCTTCCTTCCTCTGTTAATATGACGAATTGAAAAAAAAAACCCAACTGACTAGAACAAAGCAAAGCAAAACAGAACACAACAAAGCATCATTAGGGCTACTACTACCCTGGCGTACCTCGACAGGGGCACCATTTGTATCAACTGAAGTGCATCATTGTAAACCGAGATGCAAGCTTTCTGCGTCTCCACCAAACAGCTTTATCATGCAAACTAACTTTAGTCTGAGTGGCTTCAACTTAGACTCAGTCATCGTTTGTTCAATTGCTACTTAGGGGGTCTTACGACTACTCGGATAGCTAAAACTGGTAACAGTGAGGCAAGGTATAGAAATCTGGCATAAGGTGTAGAAAAAGCGAAGAAATGTGAACTTGTTTAGTATTTCCCGAGTCCGTGTCTGTCTGAGCTGATTAGATTATTATGTAAACAAGCTTAACATTGACAATAAGATTTGATAAAAATATAACAATAAAGAATACCGACAAAAGAATAAATATGAGAAATTAGGCTGATCTGCAGTTCTTTTATTTCACAGACGATTGCCTTTTACACAAAACCGGAAGAATATTATTCACAAATGGCTTTACGGTGAGCAGACAACACTGACTCCTGGGCAAGGCTTATGTAAATTTGAAGTTGTCTCTCGCGCGGTATTTCAGTCGACGAATTAATATCACAGATCAAAGAGATGAGCTGCTGCTACACTAGGACTGCTCGTACCACCACAGCAAGCAGACTTTCCACGACTTCGATTTTTGAAGCGGCTGGCGGGAGGACACCGATCTGCCTTTCTTGTTATGCTTATCGGGGAGTCACTGCTCATTAAGTTACAAAAAAAGATGAACGTTGATTTACATAATTATTATCACTGATTATTCTGAAAGACTCAACGACAAAGGGGAAAAAAATTACAAATAAACTTTATAAAAGGAGTAAACAAAGTTGACGGCCAGGTATCTAGGAAACTTGTCAAAACATACAAAACTTTGTAAACGCAACATTTGTGCTTGGAGGAAGCATAAAAAAGATTTCATAAATATTAATACACAAATTTTACTTCTAGAATTAGAAAGTTAAGGTTCAAATGCAAGATGAT
Organism: Elysia marginata; assembly: GCA_019649035.1. Taxonomy (NCBI): domain Eukaryota; kingdom Metazoa; phylum Mollusca; class Gastropoda; family Plakobranchidae; genus Elysia; species Elysia marginata. Next base: position 37,433 of record BMAT01009383.1, on the reverse strand, counting down.
GTCACAGGCTAAACTTGTTATAGAATACAATTGATTTTTAAGTTTCCCTTTGACGAACCAGACAGCCATCAGATTAAATAATGGCTGGGTGTTGCATTCTTTCAATATGTATTATTTTGTAGCCTTTAAAATGCAAATTAAATGCATGCCTACGACATAGGCACCATTGCTTCCTCATCTCCTCCCCCCCCCTTTATTGTTTGCTATAACATATAGCTTGTATTTTATACGAAATCTAACGCATTCCTTTAGCCGACAATTAAGCAACTTAACATAACAGAATTATTATTGAGAAGGCCTAACACTAAGAAAAAAGAAAATCAAACATCTGGTTTAAGCAATAACGAAAAAAAAATTCGAAGACAAATATACCCACGCAAAATGTACTACTTAAAAATACTAATTCAAATCTTACGTTATAAAAACGGAACAAAGTGTAATTGATAGAAACAAGAGTACTAAGTGCGTTGGTGTTTGGGGAAAGCAAACCTCTGTCTCTTCTTTTTGCCATTGCATCAATAGAATACCACAAACCTAAGAACCGATCGTGAGAACAACAAAGCTAATCACATCATTTCTATGTTCAAGTTTATTGTTGGGAGTTTACAAAACACCAATGGTTTAGTCTTCATCTAAATCTAAGAACCGATCCAGTGAGAACAACAAAGCTAATTCAATCGTCTCTATGTTCAAAATTATTGTTGTAAGTTTACGAAACACCAATGATTTAGTCTTCATCTAAATCTAAGAACCGATCCAGTGCGAACAACAAAACTAATCACATCATTTCTATGTTCAAGTTTATTGTTGGAGGTTTACAAAACACCAATGGTTTAGTCTTCACATAAGTGTTCGCGTTGCCTAAGCTTTGCACAAAAAACTAAACTTACCTTTTGATTCTTTTGCGACTGAGGGTGAGACACTGACTATATTGATGAATGCGTGGACACAAGCATGGTACCAGGTACTATCCGTTGAGAAAGATCTTTAGTTGGGGTTGAAGTGTTCACCACACAATGCATGCGTATCTCCTAACGATCTAGGCTGCTCACTCTAGTCTAGACTTTGTGTAGTGCTTTACAATCTTACAATCTTTGGAGACGTTTCTCTTGTTATTTCTGCGTTGTCTTAATTGTCAACTTTCTCTTATTGTCTCACGCTTTCATCTTTTCCTCAGAATTTCTTTTTTCCATTTCCTTTGTTTTTTACTGTTGTCATCACCTGTTTGCTTTGATTGTTTTCCTTTATTACTGTTTTTTTCCCCAAAGGTCTTACCTACCCCCCGCCCCCACCCGCTTCCCACCCTTCCAATATCTAACTTTTTTCTATTAAGATATTTTTCTCCGTCTCTGTGTGCCTTTTCTTTTTCTCCCCTCCTTATTTCGTTGTGTATATATCTCTTCCATCACCACCCGCCCGTCTAAGTAACAAAAGACATAGAAACCGAGCATTCTTCTATTGGTCACGCCGATCACCAACACAAACAGGCAAAGTAATCTGAACTGAAATTTTAACAGACCCGGTGCATGGCCGATACAACTCTGATACCTCACGGTCTCGGCACGCTCGTATCTGAAAGTATAACAAAGGATGGGTGCGATACGACAGAGATCCGCGGATTCCAGGCAAACATCGGGCTCTCTTAGTGTGAGGCGTTTCCTGCAATCTCTAGAAGCATCTTCTTATTGAGAGATGCTGACAAATAGGACACTTTGTTAATGGTCAGCAATTGGACTTCGTTGGGTTAGACGAAGCGGGGTGAATAAAGAGACTAGATGATCATTTTCTTCTTCTTCTTCTGTTTTCTTTATCTCTACAATCTGGTCGTGAATTATTATAGTGAGTGTTATATGTTGTGCAATGGTAACCAGATCTATCATGTTGAGAATAGACTCCGTCGCTCACCGCGAAACTGAAGTCGCTTTAGTACCCATAACAAAGTTTTCGATTTTATTTATTTTTTCTTATGAAAAAGTTTATGACACCATTGTAATGAGGCGGAAAATAGTTTGAAACGCTGATAAGGTAGACAGCATTCTATTCAGAAGAACAATGTTAAAACGATCATGTAAATTAATATTTAAATTACACTTATTTTGTTTACAGTTCCAAGTTCTAAGTTGTTGAAATCGTGTTTATACTTTTAAAAATAAAGTGAAAAAATTGCAATTAAAAATTGCATAAGACAAAAAATAGTATTTTTCGAATTTAGTTAATTTATCAAAAAATACGAATGCATATTTACTTTTCATTGCTAGAGATAAAGTAAAATCCATAGCTTTTAAACAAAACAAACCCCACTAAAACACTAATTTTATTCCATTTTAAAATCTTTACCATTCCATTCTGTTATCAAATAACTTTATTGGGCCAGTTAGTAGAGAAACGTTTCACTAATAGTAGGTGGAAAAGAGACCTAATTTTGGAATCAATATTTNNATACAGATATCTAGGATTGTTCTGTACGTGTTAATTTTGTAAAGTGATTCTTGTATTTCCAGCCAATTAGTAACCCATTAACTCTGAATAAACCAATAAAGTAAACAATAATGTATTAAGTTTTCAAAGTTCATGTCCATTGTTATAATTTTGTTTCCAATCTCATCGCGCCAAATTAACCAGAACAGTTTAAAACTTTTGTTTACTCTATTGATTTATTGTAATCAATGCAAACATGTATATTGATTTATTGATGGAAAAATATTTGTTTCTTTGACTAAAATGTTTCCTTTCCATTTTCTTGAGTGCCGAATCTGTATAAATGATATCTCTGATTTTAAATTTCAACTGTCTTGAAATTAACACTATTGATCATGAATTTTTTTTGTTTGCAACTAGAAAAAACTTTTTTACTTCCAATTATCATATCAATCTGAAATATTCCAGTTGTTTTGCATACTCCGCTAGATTTGTTGAAGTAAAAAAACATCGGGATTTGTATCTCTCGCCACAACTTGTGCGCTTGCGTTGCTTTGAAAATGCAGTAATATTTTTTATTTTTATTTTCAATAAAAGAGTAACATATCAACCAATATTTCCATAGAGCAGTTGTTGTGTTGGATTAAGTGCACTCTACAAAACAAAGATGAAATTTTTGTAGTAAAGTTCTTGCTAAATATTTTTGGCGCATTTTTGCTGTGGAGAACTGTTTTCCTATTAAAAAACAGTCAATAATTTCTGGGACCATTTATGCTTACAAAAGTCCGCCACATTTGGATTTTACCTCGCGTTCGTTTAATTTCCTTTTTTTTAACTTATTTCTTTGGCTTCATTCCTTCATAGATAAGTATGGTTGGTAGGAGAGGCAATTGTTTCGTTTTTTGTTTGTTTTTTTCAATCATGAATCTTTCATTTTGGCAAACTTGTAATGTTTTTAGGACACAAAGTGCTTGAGAGCATGCTCATTGTTTTGCTAATGTTATAAGTTTTTAATTTAATTTCTTTTTTTACTGCATTTTCAGTGGCCAAAAAGCCCAGGCGACACACAGACAGCGATGCAATCCCTGGTTCAGAACGGGCTTCCCCGGTCGCTACAGACTCTCCACCTCTGGACTCAGTCACCAGCTACGCCGGTTCACCCGGGATTCGAACCCCGACCCCTAACAGAGAGGGCTTCAATTATTCCCCGAAGCCTCGCCACGAGGGACGCACATCTTCACCGAGTTCCCCGGCACATTACAGAGGTTCCGTACCTGGTCAGGACATTAGCCTCACGCCCCCGGGTCTGGGCGCGATGACCCCTGGTAAAGGACTCGCGCCCCATCCTTCACACCTGGCACCTGCAGCGCTCGCCTTGGAGGAAGCGATGCTAAGTTCCGGTTTAGGAGGGAAGAGGGCCGCTCCAGTGGAGACTTTGTGCCGCGTGTTCCCCCACATCAAGAGGAACGTCCTGCAGCTTGTTCTCCAGAGCTGTGGACATGACCTGGTCCAAGCCATAGAGCAAATCCTCAACACACACGGCGCCAGTAGTGGCGGGACATTGACCCACCCAGCGACTTCTCTGTCTGACTCTCTTCCTTTTTCTTCATCTTCCACTAGCGGGAATCATCTTCCGACTTCTACAAGCTTTCCCCTTGGCCCTATGGGTATGAGTGCTGCCGCCCTGGGCGCGCTGGCTATACAGGGACAAAGTAACGGAATTTCTCCGCCCGGTGGATTCTTCCCCCAGTCCTACCTCTCCTCTGGCACGGTTCCCTCTCTAGGAGGCTCTGCCACCTTCAAGTCAGCTTTCTCCCCGATCAGCGCGCCACCTGCCGCACATCTCAACTCCATCCGTTATTCCTACGGGACAATGTCAGGCAGCCGAGCAGGGAGTATGGCCGCGGCGCTAGGCTTCCCGTACCCTCCCTTGCTGCCCAGCCTGGCTTTGGGTACAGGCTACGGGTACAGCCAGCTGGGAGCAGCCAGCAAGAACCTGCACTATGCTGTTGGCTGCTCCTGCTGCCCTACCAAGCCGTTCTCCTCGCCAACAGGAGACAAGGCTGCAGGCTGTATTGGGGAATGAGCGGCTTGAAAAAATCCCGGAGAACCAATCTTTAAAAAACCTCTACTGAGTCTTAAAAACAAGAAAGACGCGCTTTAGTTGAGCTCCGTGGCATCGCTGTGTGGGTTTGAGCAATGAGCATTCAGTTTGGGCCAAAGATGAACACTTTCAGCCAGCAGATCTGAGACGGAGTGTCCTGAAAATGCATTGCACAGATTATCAATTTTTATTTAACAAACTTCAAGAGGGCTTAAAAAAGATGCGCTTAAGATTGATGATACTGCTCTGAACGAACCAAGCCCCCAGTTACGGGCCAAAGAAAAGCTTTTCCGGTCATCATCTCTCATACATAAGTAGCGTTTTGGAATAAACTTTTAAAGCCGCAAATTACATTAAAGCTGCTACATTCTTCAATGAATTATATCAGTGGAAAATTATACTATAAATATTAGGACGTAGATTCATTTCAGTTTGTTGTATATATGTCTATAATTTCTTTAAACTAAAGATCCAAGATGAGATTGCTGTTTTTTTTGTCTCTAGCTGAATTCAACATGAGCGAGAGGGAGAAAAAAAGTAGAGAAAGAAAGGTAGAGAGACAGAGAGAGAGAGAGAGAGAGGGAGAGAGTGAGGGAGGAGAGAGAGAGAGAGAGAGAGGAGAGAGAGAGAAGGGGAGAGAGAGACAATGTGATAAACTAGTATAAACGCCGTGGCAATTTAATCTTCGATACAGAGAATTCTATCAGCGTTGTAAAATAAGTTACTGAATATTTACACATGTAATATTCAGTCTAAAGTTTTACACCTCAGGTTGCGTTATGTTTGTGAACAAATCAGCTGGAGCTTCATTAGCTTGTCTAAGTTGAAAACAAAGAAACATGAAAACAATTGAAGAGCGTTTTCTCAAAACTAGGTTCAGTCCAGTTTCGGTAAAATTTAATACTTGTCCAGAATCTATTAAAAAATAACAAATTTTCTTCTTAGCAAAAAACCTTGGGCTGCTATAACCAGCTACAAACCCGTGTGCCATGAATTTTTTTTACAATTTTAATAGGGATAAAGAGATTTGGGGAAAACAAAATTGGACATTTTCTCGAAAATATTTAAAACGGACTGAACCATGTTTTTCAAAAAAAAAAAAAAAAAACGGTCTGCAATTTGACTCCAGTAATTTATCCTTGAAAAATTAATAGTTGTCACAAAATGCTTCTTTAAAATACACATCATGGTCGTATTGCATTGCTTGTTTGGAAAAAAAATTTAAAAAAATATAACATCAAGACCAGTGTTCATCAATACATACAGCCCATGCTATCCAAGAATGGTTATATCAGTCTCGCTGCCATGTGTGATAGTGGCTCATTAAGGCTGGACGAACTGAAAAAAAAATTGATCGGAAAGTTAGGGAACATGTTTCGCCGTCTTAAAATGCAATACGTTCATAACTTTGTTTGTTTCCCTTTAAAAAATACCATCGACGAGAAAGATGACATGATAAACAATAACGAGATAATAGATAACAAATCTTTTTTTTTTCATCTCATGTTCTATCAATAATGTTCTGTACGGGTGTTTTGCTTTTTTCCCCTTGTTGGCAGTAGATTTTTTGTTATCCTTGAACACGCTTCCTAAGATTCGTGATTGCTCTCGGGAACCTGAGTTAAATTTAGGAATTCGCAAATTAAATCATCTTTAACGAAGTTTAATACTATTCAAGATTGATGTTTATTTGCAACGGAGTCCAATATTGTTTTCTCTTCAATCTTTATTTTTGGCAGAGTTGGAATCAACAGCAAACGAAAACTTGATAAAACGAGACTTTATTCTAATGTTTTGCATGCAAGTGGATACTTGAGGTGGCGTTGGGTTATTTTATGCAAGCGCTTAAAAGTTTTTTTTTTTTTTTTAAGTTTGACAAGAAATTTTCCTCTGTTCTAATTCTCTACTTTGATTTTTCGGTGCATAGAAAAATAATGGTTTCAACCTACAAAAGTTCACATCTTTGTGCTTCACAGTTTTATAAATTTAAGTCTCTCTACTCTTGTGTCAGAACTGTATAAATCAAAAGGCCTATGTTTAAATTGTTCAAATGACTCAAACGCAACTCAATATTAGTTCGAAGGGTAAAGAAATTACGTTTTGATAACTTCAACAAGCATGCTAGATTCTTCAACGCAGCAAATATTTTACTATGGTGAAAATAACGAGAGAATGCATTTATGTCATATGAAGTTACTATGTGTCTCTTTTGCTGACTGAATGTATTAATAAAGTTCTAAACAGAAAATTAGAATGTTTTTGTTTTACCCTTTTTGCGTCTTATTTTGTGAAACTGTTTTTTTTGAAGTTTTTGAGCTGACATTTTGTATATTTTTTTAAAGATAGCCCGAGAGTTTCTGTCGTGACGGTCAGCCGTTCTGTTTGTTAAATGTTTTGTGTTGTTGATGTTGTTCTGAGTTGGTTTTTTTTCATTGTTGGTAAAACTAAAAGAATGAGAATTGTGTGAAGATCTTTACAACTTCACGATATTTATTTTTTACCAAATAATGAGTTAAGCAGATTACTTCTCGTGTTGTGTAAAAGTTGTGTTACTTTTGTTGTTGTTTTTGTTGTTGTCATTATTGTTGTTAAGGAGGATGATGATGAGAAAGGTTCGAGATAATTATGAGATCAGTTTTTATCATGTTGCTGCTTCTTCTAAATGTCGAGCACACCTTCAACAAAAAAAAAAACAACATGATATTACAAAGAAAACGTCATCGCTATCATCATCATTTTATACATAAACCGGAACACCAACAAAAACAAACCTTTTCCCATTTTTTCTAATCTGTCTCTTCAAGTCTTTTGCAGTTAATTTGTTTTTGATGGTTCCCACCAATCTCTCTCTCTCTCTCTCTCTCTCTCTCTCTCTCTCTCTCTCTCTCTCTCTCTCTCTCTCTTATCTTCCTGTGTCTATATCTGTCTCTCTATCTACTTTTCTCTATATATACCTGCATATCTATCTATCTGTCTCTCTATCTATCTACTTGTCTCGCCATCTATCTGTCTCTCTATCGACCTGCATATCTATCTATCTCTTTCTGTTGTCTGTGATTCTCTTCACAGTCTTGAAATTCCTGTCTGGAATTTCCCCAATGTGTCACCCACAGCAGATGCATAAAGTCCTTGCCTGTGTGTTTTTTAACCTTCCCCCGTCCATCACTTGAATCCTTTGTGTAATCTTGTGTTCTTAGGCTTCCCCTATTAAAACAGAACCCATGTCGGATCCACCATTGCGTTGTTGCCCATTTTATAACGCCATTTGTATTCAAGATTCCGCCGAGAAGTGTCGGAAAGGAAGGCCATTGAAGCTGTTAAACGGTAGTAACTCGATATCTCTGGCGAAAAACTGTCTCCTTCACCTCGAAATTTACCTGATCCGACGTGAGTTTGACGGGGAAAAAACCCCAACGTCGGCGTCTTGTCGATGGAATTGATGATGGGGATGAAATCCGTTAAGTTCCTGCATGCTTGCTAGCCTCTGCATGTTCCGGGTCATATCGATGGGGCGGTAGACAATGCACTCGATTTTTTTTCCCGCTTCGCTGTGAGACGCATTTTAATTCCGATTGTTTTCACGAGAACAAAGAATGCATTTGGTCTATGCCTATGCTATCAAACTAAATGTACCTCTGTTTTAAACGTTGCTGGGCGCAAGAAAGGGCAGTAAGAATATAAGAATGCAGCAAGTACAATGCAGCATTTTGTTCATAGTTGGTCGATTAGGCGTTATTTGAGAGACCTGAAAACAAAGCATAGCTCCCAGTGATAATGTCCACTTGCCCATATTCTTCTCTCCAATTATTCTTTACATATATTTTCGACATTTTTTTCCCTCTACTCTACTTAGCTATCTACATACCTAGCTATATAAATCTGCCCACCCAATGAAAACTACACTTAGTAACAAATTACAAACTGTCAACTTAAAAACTATAAAGGGTCACAAATAAAGCAACTGATGTCACAACTAGAAGAGATGAGAGACCCATCTTTTTAGCATATGCCCAGCCAATAAGGCTTTATTTTACATTGCAGAAAACACCTGAGTCTCTTTTCTCTAAGTGTCGGCGCGAACGAAGCAGTGAATCTATCGGCTGAGTTGATATTTTAATATCAAGCTTTTGCTTTCCTAAAGATCACCTCCAAGATCCCCGTACTTTTTTTTCTCCTCAAATGTCATGCCCTCGCCAAGCAAACAATTTCTCTTTCAGACCATATAATAGACATTTCTTTAAATTTTTGTTATTTTAAACACTATAGGTATTTGTTTAACTTTTGTTAAGTGACGGCCACCCGATCTTTCTGTTGCAGAATGGGTCATACGTCCCGATTGTGCCCCACTTGACCTCGATAGCAAACCGTCTCAAAACGTCACAGCCGTTTTTCTAACGACTCGACACACGCTTGCGACGATATCAAGTGAAGTGAAACCTCCCACACCTAAAGTGATACTCACTCTCTGTGTGCACTTCTATTGGGTCTTAGTGACAGCTCACGTCTGAAGGCGACACACGCTCTCTTTGTTGGGACTAGATTGATGGAGGGTGCACTTTTATTTTATACGAGTATTGTAAAGCTTTCGCCAATTTCAGGCACGCTATGGGGCTTTGCAGTGTCTGAGGCAACCAAAATTCAATTTGACAAAAATTTTTTCTAT
>BMAT01009378.1:20174-30599 GCA_019649035.1 Elysia marginata | reverse complement strand
TTTATGTAGCCTCAAGGATCTATTTACTGATCACATACTCAGAAAGACAAGAAACAAGTGTGGGCTGAGAAAAAAATTTGAGGTCCAAACTCCCACTCACAGCTACATCTCCACTAGATTGCAAACAACCCTTAACCCAACAGGTAAACATTTTTACCAACAACCCTTAACCTAACAGGTAAACATTTTTACCTTTCGGTTGATACTCTTCCTTATCTAATATTCTTGCCAGCCCAAAGTCTGCAACTTTGACGATATTATTCTCCCCGACGAGGATATTCCGTGCTGCCAAGTCTCGATGGATGAAGTTCATGCCTTCAAGATAAGCCATGCCACTAGCAATCTGAAATGAGGCAAAGTCATGATGATTGTGAATTACATCAAACAACAAGTTCTACACTTGTCAACCAAGGTCACAGGCACATTAAAACAGTCTGGATTCACAAACAGTGCAGCTACATAATAAGGGTGAAAAAGACAAGGAATGCGTTGAACTAGCCCTGTACCCATTAAAAAAAAAACAGATGAAAAACCAAAATTATTAAAGTGTTATAAGACAGGAATGCCCACATGGTGAAGTCTACGTTTTTTATGAAGTAATTAACTACAAGTACTAATTGTTGCTGGCTATAAAAGAATTCCAATTTTCACTATTTTCAGCAGATCTGCCATTTGTGAAAATGGACAATCAATATGATTGAGCTTATTCATGGTTTAAAAATCTGTATGACCATGTACCCGTACTAAAAAATTCTGGTATTTTATAATTAGTAAAAACAACAGAATTTCAACTTTAATGTGGCCATCGTAATTTAAGTTGATGAAAAGAAAAAAGAAAGAAAAGTGTGTGACAATTAAAACCTACTATGCTCCATGTAATAATGCAATAGGCGTACCGCAAAGTATTTTGGTACATGTAATAATAAAAATTTTAAGTTTAGATTATTAACCATCAAAGTGTCAAAGGGCCGATTGAATCAGCTCTAAGTACAAACGGGAATTTCATTTTTTTTTAGAACTAACACTTATGGGAATTATGAAGCAAAAATTAATGAGTGACACAAATTGACAAAAAATTGGGAAATTAACTCTTTGAAGTTGGGCTCTTTATAAGTAGTTGCCAAGCCGTAAAAGCTCAATATTTTGTAACGAAAATAAGAAAGTCAGTATTTTCTAACATTTTGACCAAAAAATCAGTAAATACTGGTGTCTTCCTTTCCTAATAGAGGAAGACAGAAAAAAAGAGAGATTAAATAGTAAAATTGATTTCCAAGAGCCTTGCTAGGGGTACGGGAGGAGTAGAGGGTCTGTAGTTGCGTTGACTTCGAGCGGAATAGGGAAGTCAAACAGAAGTCAGGGACGCCACTCAAATTTTTTTCAAATAACTGAAAATCTTTTAGCTACGCTTTTGCGTAAATCAAAATATACAAGCTGCGTCATTTGGGGGTAAGTGAAATTTAGTTATTCATAGATCGATCTTGTTCAAATGTGTTTGTTCATTCAGTCTCCTTGGCTTGAAAAAAGCAAATAAATGGGAATTTGTCATCCCTGAGAAGTGTACAACAGTTTAAGAAAAGCTTGTACAGAAAAAGGAAGCTTTTACCGTAATGCAATTCTTAAAGTCAGGTAACACTGGTTAAATGAGTTTTTTAAATCAACCAACATTACAGACGAAATTTTGATTTATATATATTCTTTATTTCTTTCATCGTTTTGCAGGCATAGAGGTGTTAAAAATCTTAAACATTTTCCGAAATTGACTTTCAAGACTAAACAGGGACATCACCCTTGAAATTTGTCAAACGAGAACAGACAAAACTGAAATTCAACAGTAAAAATATTCACAGGATAGTAAATCCATTAGAAATAAAGGATTGTAAACTGCTAGCTATAAATAGTAGGAAGGTAACTCAATAAAACAGTGCAGTTACAATTATTTCTTCAGGTGTTTTGGTCTGGAACCAATTTGTGCAATCGTCTCCAATCATACCTATCTCTCCATTTTTCTCCTTTTTAAGTATGCTATAAAATATCCCAGAAAGCGCATACATACAACCTTGTCTCTTCAATGTTTTTGTTTAAATATCATGCTGTTTTCTCAGACAGTGTGTTCTCTAACACAGTGATGCCGCTACATATTTGTGTCGCAACCAGGCCAAATGAGTGAAATATTGCAATTATCACATAAAATACCATTTTATATTTTGGACACAGCATATTTCTGAGCTTCTAAACATTAAAACTGCACGGAATTTTTAGTATTTTGGAGAAATATATTAGGACTGTTGATCTAAAATATACAACAAAGGAGAATAAAATACTTTCAACCGATGTTTTTTTAAAGACCAGAATTTCCAACTTCTCATTTATTTGGACTGGTTGCGATAATGTTGACAAATTTAGAAGCCCAGACATACCTGTGAAGACATGTCGATGAGGTGAGTGAGAGAGATGAGTCGATGCGTGTCATTGCGCAGATACTCCAACAAGCTGCCGTGCGCCATGAGCTCCGTGACTATAAATATTGGTTCCTCCTGAGTGCACACGGCATAGAGGCGAACCAATTTGTCATGACGCAGCATTTTCATGATTTGAGCTTCCTGAAAAATGAAAAAGATTAGACGTCAGTCAGCATATTTGAAATCCCATTGGAACAAATTTTAATTTTGATATATCCCAAATAAAAATTGATTGTATCGGATGAATTGGATATACAAATATAGTTCAGTGCAGATATTTCAAACCCCATGGGAACAAAGTTAAATTTGAACTATCCATATTTTGATTTAGCAGTATATTGCATAAAAGAAAAATAAATCGGTAATATAAAGTTGGCATTAAACAAGTACAGTGGAATCCAGATAAAGTCAACACCTTGGGACCGAAAGAAAGTGTTGACTTCATCCATTGAAGGGGGGGGGGAGTTGCAATCTGTAAGAACTAGATAAATTCAACAAGCGCAGCGTAACCACTAGAAAGGTACTCAGAGAAATGATGAAGGCTAGCTTAGCCTAGATGTAGACGCAGGGATGGAATGCGTAGGTGTGTGCATATGAACACTGTGTTCGTTCTGGTTTGGCAGCATGGTGAGGAGTTGGAGAACCATCAGTGAACTTTACCAATCAGCATCTGTCAATATCTTCTGTCCAGCCGCGCTAGCCCCCCCCTCTCTACCCCACCAGCCCTCGCCAGGCCAGTGGGCCCAGGCAGGCGAGCAAGCGCTGCATGCAGTGTCTTGAATCATGATTGGAAACGAAAAGCGCCCACCCATCCACCTCCGCTATTTCTCTTTGTCTCCCCCAAGACCCATCTGGGGTCTTTCTATATCTTTCAATTTTGACCACGAGGTGTTGACTTTAAAGTTAAAGTGAAAATAAGTCCGAGGCTGTTCACTTAATGCAAAATAAAGTTATTTCAATAAAGAAGGAAAAAAATGGGACTGTTGAGAGGTGTTCACTTTAACCGAGATTTCAACCAAGTCGACTTCTCGTGGATTCCACTGTATTTGAGTGCAGGGATGCAAGCGCCTTATGCACAAAAAGCAGGAAAATTTCTACAAAGTGTTCCACATGGTACTGATAACCTATAGCTGCCCCCATAAAATCTTTGATAGATCAACTAAAAAAAGTAGATAAAACTACACTACTACGGCCTATAGAGCTGTAAAACTCTTTTCTATAAAGATGAAGTTTATAGGTTTTCTGTAACAAGTTAAGTCTTAATCATTCAAATTTTCCTGCTTTTTTTAAAGTAAAGAAACTATTAAAAAATCGGAATTCCTGTTAAAATCGGAAAACTTGCATACTTGTGAGTGACCTAGGTTTGAGTTATCTGAACTCAACTAAATTTCTTGCTTACATCATCTACCATTTTTTTTGGAGAGATTAAATGAAATAATGCCCTGCACAGTTCAATATAACCACGATAGCCTTATCTAGTTAGTGACAATGAAAGAAAAAAATTCACTTTTATCTCCTCTAAACTAGCAATGTAGCCATGAAGGTCTTGGTTCTGTCTATTAGAACACTAAACTGGAAATCAAAACTTTTGAAGCATTGACTTCACAAACGCTGACGCTAAATAATACTTCAAAATCAGTAAACAGGTTGAAGGGTGGATCAAAAACATAAAAAACAGCAGTGAAATAAATATTTTGCTATACTAGCGAACGATCAACATTATTTGATAGATATTTCCAACTAAAGATAAAGCTAGGCCATCTTTGAAACAAACACCACCGACTCTGGATGCCTTGACTTCATGGCAAATATATCACAAAAAAAAGAAAAACAAAAGACAAGATTAAAAATATATATATATATTTAGTTATAATTGCTTCTCCCTTGTTTGACTGACTTTTGTTTCTTTAGTAAGCCTATTCCATTAAAGATCGAAAGGGGTGAAAATTCATGTGATTGCACAGAACTTTAAAATGAGAGTGAGTAACTTGGCAAGTTTTTTTTGTTTGTGAAGTCAGAACTGGTCTACACAAACAGCTTCCTGTACCTGCAAGAAATGGGCCACGCTCATCGAGCCTTCCTTGAGCGTCTTGATTGCTACATCTGTTGTTCCCTTCCATTTCCCTGCAAGCAACAAAAAAAAAAAAAATACAAGTCAAGGAAATTACAACTGTCAGACTTAAAGACACTGAGCAAATCATTCAGGATTCACAAACTTTCAACACAGAAACATCAAAAACAATTCCCAACAAACAATATGAAATGAAAAAAAAAAGGTAAAGTCACAGATGGACACAAAATATGAAAGAATTTGCCTAATGCAGGGATGCAAGCCCTTTATGCACAAAAAGCAGGAAAATGTTAACATCCCTATAAAGTGTTCTGCCTGATACTGATAATCAATAGCTGGCCCTATAGAATCTTTGATAGATCAAGATACAACGCCAATACTAGGGCCTACACAGCTGTACAACTCAAAAGAAGTGTTTGGTTTTCTATTATTTTGAAGTTTGGAGGTTTTTCATAAACAATTTGAGTCTTCACCTTTTAAAAACTTTCTGCTTTTTGGCTAAAGAAAACTGCTGAAAAATCGGAATTCCTGCAAAAATCGGAAAACTTGCATCCCTGCTAATGCTCTCATAAACTTATGCCACAAAAAATTCTTAACTTCAGTGAAAATCACATCCTCAACGTATGATTCAAACAGGATTTAAAGATAAAAATGAGTGTACTCTTTACTATTAAGCCTTTTTTTATTTTGTAAAGCCAATGTGTTGCCTCCAGACCAATTTGAGTATAGAAACAAAACAAGTACTGAGATTGCATCAGACTTCTTGTAATAATATCATTGAGCTACCCAATGGAGCGCATTCGGGAGACTTAATACTCACTTTGTAGACAAGTACTGAGATTGCATCAGACTTCTTGTAATAATATCATTGAGCGACCCAATGGAGCGCATTAGGGAGACTTAATACTCACTTTGTAGACAAGTAATGAGATTGCATCAGACTTCTTGTAATAATATCATTGAGCTACCCAATGGAGCGCATTTGGGAGACTTAATACTCACTTTGTAGACAAGTAATGAGATTGCATCAGACTTCTTGTAATAATATCATTGAGCTACCCAATGGAGCGCAAATGGGAGACTTAAACTCACTTTGTAGACAAGTACTGAGATTGCATCAGACTTCTTGTAAATAATATCATTGAGCTACCCAATGGAGCGCATTTGGGAGACTTATTACTCACCTTTGTAGACTTTACCGAACTGGCCTGCTCCGAGCTGCGTCTCTAGTGTAATGGTGTCTCGAGGAATTTCCCACATGTCCTTTGTCTCCACCGACAAGTCTTGCATCACAGGTTTAGGCTTCGGACATGGAGAGGTTAACTTCCGACACAGGCCCTCCTGGTTCGCTGAATAACAACAGCCACAAACAGCAATTTGTTCTTCACGTATGTTTATAAAAAAGTATCAGAGGGCATCAAGGTAAAGAAGGCACACGACACAATAGAGCTCTGAAAAGTTTCTAAACACTTTTTTGTGCTTTTTAGACAGATTGAGAGAATAATTATATACATTACAATTCAGCCTCTAATTAGATATATTTTTCCAAGGTGTCTGCAAGGGTAGGCAGTGTTAGTGAAAAAAAATCCTAAAGTCTTGGCATGCATTATGTAACATTACAGAACATTGTTTTAGCTGCTTATTATTACATGTATTTTCAAGATTGCTGACACAATAGTAAAGTCAATACAGCTGGAAGGTTTGATTACTCTCAAGGACTTCACTAACAAGAAATTTTGTTCTCACACAAGTAGCATATACCCAGATCAGGATTTTTCTTATTTCAAAATGGAAAAAAATCCTGAATTCAGGATAAATCCTTGTTCTAGTTCTTTCTTTTGTCTCTCTTAGTTAATAAAAACATAAATTAGCATCAATGAACCATTACCATATCGATGGCAGGCACATCAAATCTCTGATGTTCCCTCTTTATCTATATTAAGATCAGGGGTTTGATGTGCCTGCCATCCATATAACTTATTTAATATTTCAATAAAGCGAGAAACTCTTCAAACCAATAGTGTATGGCTGCCCAAATCACACCAATGAGGAAATATCAACGAGCGTAGACATGAGAAACACATATAGAACAGCTATTTAACAACTCTTCAAACCTATCAGACATGAGAAACACATATAGAACAGCTATTTAACAACTCTTCAAAACTAAAAGAGACCTTCAGAAAACTAAAAACCTGCTAAGGATATGGAGATAGAAATAACTTTTGAAAGACCAACTTCAGATCTTTTCAGCATTACCCATTAGATCCCACACACAAAAAAAGCTTGAACTATGAAATACCAAATCTTGGTCACAGAAAGCTGATCAGTATATTCAAGTTTACATTTGACCATAAGCCAAAAAACAAAAAAAGGACCCTACTCAGGGCTCCTTGTTCCACGCAACCTTATCAAGTATGAGACTAAAAAAAAGAGAAAAAGCTTAAACAGCGGACTCTTCTACTGACCTTGATAATGCCTAACCAGATCCACCTGGTTTGAAAAGATCGCTTTTGGAGTGATGTAACATCCTCCGTTGTCGAGCTTCCGGATCTTATAGTGCTTAACGCAGTTGCCTTTGTTGGCATCATTGTCATGGACACACAACACAAACGCACCTGCAAGGAATTGACAGTTGTACATAGAAGGTTTCATATCCGTTTGAAAATTTGGCACAAAATTGCTGTTTGATTTCTTATATCTCATCACATCTATGACGTAAAGTGAAGATTTCCTAAACTTACCAACAATTGTGTCTATCAGTATGACGAAAACAATTTCCAAAGCAAAAAAATGTATTAGCTACTTTTCATATTGATTTAAATACAAAATTGACAACATAGTAAAAATGCTGCTTGTCCCATCTTGCAACAAAACCCTTTGTATAGTCTAAAAGCTATTGCAGACCTCCCAACATATACTTTGCTTCACAGTAATTTTTCAAAGTTCACAGTAATACTGTAACCAGTAAATGAAATTTCCCACTGGAAATCTTTACAAAAAAAACTAAACTAAAAAGTGAGAGAAAGAAATACACACAAACATTTTGTAGGTCTAAGATCTGTTATAAATTAGTTAAATTCCATCTTGTAATCCTAGATTCTGCTGGAATGATGTTATTCCAATTAGGTCTACATATTACAGTGTTTAAGTGGTAGGGTAGCCCCTTAAGGGCAGGTGCAGCACCCCTCTGAATAAGAGTATAGGGGGTATAGGGGTCCCATGGTCAATTTTCAGGTTTTATTGAATTTATGAGAAGTTTATCTTTTTCTCAACACATGTCATGCCACTGGCTTTTTTTGTTCCTAAGTATTCTTTTTATTATTTTGAAAATATGGTCAAAACGCTACAAAAATATGTTATTTCAATAGGAAAAACAATGGCTTCAGAATATAATTTAAGCTATCCCCTCTTTTATAAACCCTTGATAGCAGTCCACTTTCCATGCGTGCAATGTCAACACAAACGCCAAACATGGTGAAGGCTATTCGAATTTATAAGAACATTTTTCTTTAGAATGATTCTTCTTACTTTTAGCCTCTAAAAATAGCTTTTGTCCTTGTTTTACATCTAAACTTTGTGAGACTGCGGGTGGCCACTGGAGAGGTGACAGAAGGCTGCTTGAAGAACTGTCACTGCATGAGACATACACAGCTGCATTGCCTAAAACCTCAGAGTTCCTTTTTTCCCTTCTATTAGACTTTCCTTTGTGTTTTTTTTTTAAATGTCTTTTTTTTTACATATATCTTTGTTCATCTCCAAAACCTGTAGAGCAATTCACTTCAAACTTTGCATATAGCTTGCCAATGCACCGTTGTTTTTGCGTGAAGTTTGTTTTTCTATTTTCTTTTTTTTTGTTTTACAAATGTTTAAAAAAAAGTACTCTTTGGCACTTTTATCTTTTAAGCAAACTCAAAAAAAAAATTATAAAGAATGTAAAAAAAAAAACAGTTATGAATAAATGCTTCAGACAAAATGCCTGAATGGACTGTATTAAACGATTGCTTTTTACAGAATGCAAATCCATTGTTTGGATTTTGCCTAAAGTTTACTATTTTCATCCAATATGGTGGCTTCAACAATTGTTTTCCATGGCAATCAAAAATTAGAAACGATAAAATAAACATTTTTCTGTGATTTTTGTCCAGACACACATGCTAAATTAGCCCTGTATCTTTTATTTCCGCACCGAGCAGCCTTGAAAATGACCCATAAGGTCCTCAAATTTCTTAATATAAACTCACTAAAGTCTGAAGAAGTGAGAAAACGCTCACGTTTCGAGAAACATTTAGAGAAAGTTCTGCTGAGTCTAGAAACCAATAGGTAAGAGACCATTTGAGCACAAGTTAAAGTTTGAGATCTACTAAAGCAAAAATCAAATTAATTATGAAGTCAACTCTGTTTCAGTCAATTTCCAGAGGTCATAACTACGTACTAACATCAACATAGTATTAGATGAAAAGTCAAGTTATGTGCAAGAACCACTCAAAAAAGAATTATGTCAACTTGAAATCCACTCAGTTGAATGAGCTTGGACAGAAAACCTTTAACTCCTTGGTGAAAAAAATTGTATTAACCCCTCAACCTACCAGGTTCTGTTTCGCTCTCACGGATCAGGAAGGCCCCGAGAGGTGACTGCGGCAACTTCAGCAAACGTTCTGCGTCTTTGCGTGGGATCTTGCCAAAGAACCAGCTGGGGACAAAAAGACCAAAATACTTTTTTAATTCAACTGAAACTTGAAATCAAGATCATTAAAAGATTTTTTTGGACAAATTGTGCTATTTTTTAGAAGGAATTAATGGCTGTGGTAAATGTTGCACGACCTCCAGTTTTGGTTGTGCTGTACCAATATAAGCGTTCATGTGATGCTCTTCTTTTTAATGATTAAAGGAGGTCCGGGTCCAGGAGGCGTCACTTCCTGTCTGGACACCGGGTTTCACAGAAAACTCAGCCGCAAATATCTAGAAGGATGCGCCAAGAAGATTGCGAAAAGGAACTACATCCTGAGAAAGCTCCCAAGAATAAACATGGGGCACCTCACAATCTGTTATGCAAACGTCAACTGTTGCCCTGTGTTACAGTGCAGCTGAATATTGCGCTCCTGTGTGAATCAGCAGTCCGCACACCAAACTGGTTGATGTTAAACTGCGTGAATCGATGAGAACAATAGTTGGCTGTCTCGAATCAACGCCAATCCAGTGGCTTCCTACCATAAGCTTAATTGCACCACCCCACATCAGAAGAGAAGATGCGACACAGAAAATAATCAAAAGAATCGAGGAGATGGCAGACAATATACCGCTTATACAAATATACAAGGAAGCCCCAACAACAACAAGACTGAGGTCAAGAAATCTCTCCTACAATGCAAAGATTGAAAACTTTGATGCAATGAAGGGAAGGAGTAAAGAATGGAAAAATAACATTCTAACAGGTGGAAGTATAACAACTAATCCAATCCAACCTCTTCCGAGCTTCACAACCTTAAAAAGAAAGCACTGGGTGATAACCAACAGACTTCAGACAAGACATGCAAAGACCGCCTATATGATGTACAAGTGTAAACTGAAAGGCTCTTTAATGTGCCCATGATGTAGCAAGGCTCATGAAAAAACAGTTCACATTGTTTTAAACTGCCCAGTTACGAAACTAGACGATGGATATACAACAGTTCTTACTGCTAATGAAGACTGATTGCTTGGATCAACAAACATAAGGTAGAGGTGTAGCCATAGGACACTACTAATACTACTACATGATGCTCATGTAACAATGAAATAGAGTCCTATACAAATACTAAACTTAGTTTTTTTGGGACAGGCACACTTTATATTGAACAAGTTTGTCATATGAGAGTTTTACAAGTTTATGTATAAAAGTTTCACTCATTGACA
>BMAT01009377.1:58481-72068 GCA_019649035.1 Elysia marginata | reverse complement strand
ACAATGTCTAACTTCGTTACACAGTGTCACAAACAAAAACGAGCACACTGATTAACTATTGTTGCAGCGTTGGCTGTTCCAATAGATCAGCCCAACGCAACCAGATGCTACACACCACACGTGCGTGTTACTTCGCCACTTAGCAAAAAAACGCCCGAGTAGCTTAAAAAGTTTAAGTCTTACTTTTATAACAGAGCAATAAAGTCTATTGGAAGTTTCTTCTGTCGTAGAAACACAAACTAAAAAAAAAAGCTCAATCGATCCATTTTTAAACAAATTTACATATTAAAATAAATGATTTGTCAGCACAAATGTTTCTTCACTTGTTTTTGTTTTCATAAAACGTTTTTTTGTCGGAATGACGGTTAGAGACTTGAACCTTGACCTAGACTACACAAACTCCAGAAGAAAAACATTCATTGTTACTTTCAATAAGATTACTATGCTACATTAAAAAGTAAAATGATAAAGCTGCACATAAAGCCGTGCTCCTACTTCGACTTTTGTAAATTACGCATGCCTATGATGCTACTGCTTTTGAGATCAACATCTATGTTGCTGCTTTACACTTACAGCATACTCTTCAATAGCAGCAATGAGTTTGACCTATATGTCCAAAATGTCACGTGGGTCTTGGGGTTAGCGGGGGTTTCCATTCAATTATCTCTTCCGGATTCCCGCCATTCCATGTTTAACTTTATGTTACGCGAGTTCCGATAGGTCTAGAAAAGTATCAGCATTTCATCGGTTGGTGTAAATAGTAATGGCGGATTTCATTTGGGGTGCTGCTTGTGTTAGATACTATGAAAAAAATGTCACTTCAATTTCCTTGCCTCTTGGGGCTAGGCAGAAGATTTTGTATTCAGGCTCGTATACATATCTAGATCTAGTCTTTTTGCATGTAAAAGAAATACTTAAATTGATTATATCTTTCACGGCCAAAAAAGCACACTGGAAGTAAATATTTTGGGATGACAAATTTGAGTGACAACATTTCTGTCTTTCTGTTTTAGATCTAGATCTACCGAATTATGTACGAAAGCCAGTCAACACCGATACACTCAGTCCCACTCCCAAGGCAAGATTAGAGAAGGGATTTTGGCTTAGAAAGTATCAAGAAAAGTTGGGATTTCATAAAATGCTTTGAAAAGCTGACCAAAGTTCGAGTCCTAGGATGGAAACTTGGTTGGTGTCTTTTTTTAAAATCATCTAGATCTAGTCTAACTAAGGCTGTTAAAAGTGACCCTAAACAACATCCCAAACAGTACCCCAAATAAAATCCGCCACAAGGCGGTTTGTTGACCCCAATAGTCACGTGACTATTTCCGGGTAGTAATAGGTCAGATTCATTTTCTTTGCCGCAATGAACACTCTTTTGCTGCAACAGGGACAACTACTGCTACCGCTATTGCTCTTGATGTTTTAATTGATAACGTTGCTGTTGCCACTGTTAATACTACTACTGCTACTACTACTACTACTACTACTACTACTACTACTACTACTACTACTACTACTACTACTACTACTACTCTGGTAACGCGTTTGTTTGTATTTGCTTAGAGATTTAAAGTATTCAGAATGGGTCGAGCCAGTCGCACCAGTCATTGTTCTAACTTCTACTCCTCCGCTATGGTGGTCAGGCAGAATGGCGTCAGCTGATTTATATAGCCTAAAGTCTCTGAGCTGCATCAACGTGTAAGGCTAAAAGAGATATGGCGCTCTAAAGTTGGGATATATGTATATATATATATATATATATATATATACGGAAGGAAGAAAACGAATTTGATATAGGTAACGTCTTAAAAAACGAAGACAAAGAAGTCAAATTTTTAACAGCCCAACCTGTTTCTCGACTCCGTCAGATACACCACGACTAGTTTGAAAACCTGGTTCATTAACTCGTTATCTTTTATATACAATAGCTCAGAATACAAATCTGATAAAACATACAAAGTTTCACCGCCTTGGCGACTTTGAAGAGCTTTCCAATACTGAAAATAAATCAATGTTCGCAAATAGATTGATGTCGTACGTATATAAACAAGGCACAAACGCGGATATCCTAAAACATGCGGTACCTTTGATTTCATTGTTGTTGTTGTGGTAAGGAATTAACAGCTCCTATCTTGCTGACGCACGTGATTAGGTGGGGCCAGGTATCACGACAAAGTGTGAATTTGTTAATAAATTTTAACTTATACAAGAAGTGATAAACCGGAAGACAAACAAAGACATTGATAGAAAAAAGGAAACAATTAGGTAAGGCGATAGCAAAGAAATCAAAGTGACATAAAATAGAGTCCAGTTGAGAAAAAAAGGCAATTATGTCACACATTGCTTAAAATTTAGCTATAAGTCAAAATTATTATCCCTTTTTAGGTGAGGCGCATAGAATTTCTGTTCATGTTTTTTTTCTTTTTAAAACTTTGATAAGATACAAAGTCAAATAAAAAGAATAAATAGTATTTCGAATTTGAAAACCTTCCTTTCAAAGTAACTTATCTTTTATCCCACTTACGTTTTGTGGTACAACACATGGTCTTTACTCTTTGCAATTAGAGTGTACTCAAATACGTAGCCAGGGCTCTGTGAATTGTGAGAGGTATTGAAGCAACACAAATCAATGGTTGTGTGCAGGTTAAGCAACATTGTCTCAACAAACGGGGTTAAAAAATTTATAGAAAAAAAACAGCGAAAAAACAAATACATAATGCACTGTATTGGTTTTCACAATTGTAAACGCACTGTTTTCTCGATAAAGAAGAGTAATACATTGCAATTTTAAGCTGTAAGGCGATTTTATGGGAACATTGGTTATAATAAAGAAACTTAGGCCATTGGGATTTGGGAATATGAAGATTCTAAAGTAGAAATGAAAAGAGTAATCGGCGAGGATTACGAACCAAATAACTTTAGGCCCAGAGTTCTCATAATTGCGTGTGCATGAGCCTACACCAAATCAGAACACAGAGTAATTTTATTCATGAATTCCAGTGAAAACCAAATCTAAATCGGTTCTGTGGTTATGGAGGAGATAGGGATTAGAGTTCAACTGAGAGCCTAACATTATATAGATAACAAAGAAACTTAGGTCTTTCGTATTTGGGAGCATCGACCAAACAAATACCATTTCAGTGATGTCGACTTAGGCGACTGAAACAAAGAAGTATTAACCTGGCGATGTATAATTATGATATTTTTCTTACAAT
This sequence comes from Elysia marginata, assembly GCA_019649035.1. Classification (NCBI taxonomy): domain Eukaryota; kingdom Metazoa; phylum Mollusca; class Gastropoda; family Plakobranchidae; genus Elysia; species Elysia marginata. The sequence continues at coordinate 68,853 of BMAT01009377.1, read as the reverse complement.
CCACCAAGCCCGACCTTTTTGGTCATGTTTTTAGTTTTTACCAATTAAGTCTCAATCGGACAGTATTTCTTAATAGATGATTTAAATAGAATTCTTCTCCTTTCCGTTCGTCACATGGACTCTACGCTCTCCGAGATAAAGGTGGCAGCGCGCTGAGGGTCCCCCAGGTCAGCACAGAGTTTCTGGCTCATGTTTGTCGCCCAGATCTGCCTCCGGGGTGACTCGTGTGTGGTGCAGAACTGGAGTAAATGCACGGTTGTTTGTGTCCCTGAGTCGCCATTCGTCCCTTTGTTGTACAGGGTTTGCTTTAGGCGGTTGTGACCTGTCCTAAGTTTGGAAACAATAACTTGTTCGGGGCAAATAAAGTTCTTAATTTAATTTAAAAAAGCATACAAAAAGGCAATAGAAAACAAAGCAAAGCCAAGCAGCTCCCCTTAAAAAAAAACCAACAAACAAAAAAAAAGAGAAAACAAATATTAAATGAAAAACATACCACTATCTCGAACCATTTTGTCACCGTGTCACTGAGTCAGACCGCGTCTTAGCACACAGGATGGAAGAAAAACGTGTAGCAGCGAAGGGGTTAAAGAGGCGAAATAAACTCCCAGCGGATTTCACCCCAGGTTTAATTTTTTTAAACATCTCATATGTGTACAGATATATAGACCTTAAACAACATAAGGTCTAACGGAAAAATATGGCTGTATAAGTCATTAAACAATGGCACGCAAAAATATATGTACATCTTGACTCAATTTTTTGTAACAGTAACCCAAAACTTTGAAGTTCTGTTAGCTCTTTTGCCTTACTCCAACTTATTCTTTTTTCAGTTTGTCCGATACTGAAAAATTGCCCACTGTTGTTTGAGACCCAATCCTGCATCGTACAGACTGCTGTTAGGTCTATACGATTTGAATGTTGCACAGGTAAGAACATGGTTTTCTAGTTGAATCCTATTGATGAATAAGATGAAAAAATGAGAAAAAAGAATTACTTTTACTAATTTTACCTGTGAAGGGTTTAAGGTGAAAATGAGACACATCTTTACAGTTGGCAAAGACCTGCCTCTCTTTCTGATTTTATGTTTGATATTTAATAGAAAAGTAAAGGTTTCATAGGACTGCCTACAATTTTGACGATTGTTTCAACAACAAGAAAAAAAACCCTTGAAAATATAAAAACGAGAACTTTTGCGATTAATTTATATGAAAACAAAATAACAAAAAGGTAAAGTGTTTTGCCTCGAAAGACTTTATGTTGAAGTTCTGCTGTCGTTCAAAAACTTGCAAAATTTTTAATATTAAAATTGTGTAGCACACTTTTCTTCTTCTCCAAACCCTAAAGCCCGTTTCAGGGTTTATATTAAAAAAACCTGTTTTGTTTTCTGTTTCTAGGTGTTATGCGTTATTTATTATCTAATATCAGTAACCATTTTGCCTGAAAATTTTTTTGCTTTATTCATGCGGTAATAGGCGACTTCTCTTTTTTTAACACCTGTTGCATTATTTTATTCCATTTTGATGATTTTTGAGCGTTAGGCAGTAACATGCATATATTTCAAATGATTTTCCATCACTGTTAACAACCTAAGTTATTTACGTGTTACTTTACACATCAAAGAAAACAAACTTTTCAGATGAAAGGATTTTCAGGAACAAGGATTCGCCAAATTAGCATAAATAACGTTGAAAAAATATTATGATAATAAATGATGGTAACAGTCATTGATATCATACCATCATTCATCGTAGAGAGAAATATTCAATAGAATTGATAAACAGTATTCACACCATTGAAAATGATAGCAATAACAAAATATAATTGAAAAAGCAACAGTGGTATTTTACTAAAACAGCAACAACAAAACAAAACAAAAAGTATAAAAAAGACTTGAGCACTATTAACTAAAACGGAGACAGTTTGACAGTACTCAGTAGGCATACAGACGGAAAATGAAAGCCCATAAGACCATCACCACCACCACCACAATCATTACCACCACCATCACCACCACCACAATCATTACCACCACCATCACCACCACCACCATCATCACCACCATCACCACCACCACCATCACCACCACCACCACCACCACTACTACTACTACTACTACTACTACTACTACTACTACTACTACTACTACTACTTATTTTCGGCCCTTGTCTTAAAACTCAACTGTTTCACTACATTTTTATAGGTTATTATCATACACAGCAAGAAAAAAAAAAAAGCAAACAAAAACAAACTCACAACAAACCCAACAAATGTATTTAAATTACCATGCAATTCTTACTCCTTTCTTCCCCTGAGATAGAAACCAGCCCTGATCAAAGCCAATTACAGGCTAGAAACGAGTCACAGCCTCAACGCCCTGGCCACGTAACAGACCCGCCTGCTTTCTTTGATCCGCAAGCGCGTGAGTGACTACATCATTAATTAAATAATAACAATGAATGTATTCCTTACAGTCCAGTTTCGTATTTTTCGAACCGTTGGGAACGGCATTAAACTTCAAAATATATATCAACAAATTAGTTATTAGTATACGCAAATAAAGGACGGTATAATTGGAAATCTGAATGAAGTTGGAATGAAACAACTTTTGTATTTATCCAGGGGTGTTTATAAGGACAAGACTGCATCAATAGATCGGAAAATCGGTTCGGCCTATACCCGGCCCTATTAGTTAAACAAACAAAAAATCGTCGGATCAGATAAGATCGACACGGAAATAAGGGATTTGATTCAATTTCAGAATGACCGATGTAAGTCTTGCCAACAAATAATGTCAGTGTTAACCAAGGTTATGAAACCGCATCCTCTATCGAGGCAAGGCGAGCGAAGGATGGAGGAAGACAGAGTTATTAACAGACTAGAGATCCACAAATGTATTGTTATGTAAAATTAATAAAGAAATAAGTTTATGTAGATAGGTAGCTGGATAAATCAATCAATAAATTGACAAATTTCGTTAATTTTTATGATTATTCCAAGTCAAAGATAAGGTACTTGATATGATTTGAGCTCATACCTATATTGCATAAAACTATCTTGCTTCTTTATCTTCTCTATTTTAACTGCAGGTGTTAATTAAAACGGAGACAGTTTGACAGTACTCAGTAGGCATACAGTAGGCATACAGACGGAAACTGAAAGCCCAAAAGACCATCACCACCACCACCACCACTACCACCACTACTACTACTACTACTACTACTACTACTACTACTACTACTACTACTACTACTACTACTACTACTACTACCACCACTACTAGATAAGGTGAAGAAAAATGTATAAAAAGCATTCCTCACATACATATGAAAACTTTAAGACGTGGCATAACCTACGTAAACCATCTTTCCAGTCGGAACATAAACAATCATCAACCGATTTCCTACTTGCGCACCTGGAGACTGAAAAACAACATCAACCATAAAAAAGGGAAATAGTAAAAAAAAAAAGACTGAAACTCTTAACACCAGACCGACAATTTCGCGCACTGTGTCTACAAAATAAGTTGAAATTTTAATGAATCAAACAAGCTTTAAGCACCGTAAACAAATCTTTATGTGCACAAAAAAGCCTTCTCTTGTGCAACTTCCTTAAGACAGGACTTCCCAATCGCTCATCCAACGAGTGCAGAAGTACGAAACTCACAGATAAGGGCTTATGAAGCAACGTGATTTTATATATTATAATTATAAATAGACAGACAGACAAATAAAGAGATAGAAAGATATATATTATGGGTTTTAGGGTAAAACAACATAATCCGTAGAGTGCTCTACTTAAGGAGCTCAATGACTGTCATATTTATCTAAATTTTGTGCCTTGCCGTGACTTTTAAGTTTGGAGCAGCTCTGCCCTCATCAGATGGCTGTCTAATCTTTGTTGGTTGGCCATTGACATGACATGTATGTTTACTTCTAGCATTCTGCATTCATCTTTTTTAACAGAGGCAACCTGTAACTACATGCGTGCGTTACCGACGGGTCGCATCATTGGCGGCACAGCTACCAGACATGGAGAGTTTCCCTGGCTAGCCATGTTGCTCAAGAAAGGTGCCTACCATTGTACCTGCAATATTCTGGACAGTAACCACTGTCTCACTGCCGCTCATTGTTTTGAATCGTGAGTTATCACCCTTGTTATAGCGTTTAAAGTGAGAGGGCGTTATTTATTATCCAGCATATTAAAAAAAATCTTCATTATTGAGCAGTCATTGCAATCTTTTCCTGAGGCATACTAGGCCTACATTTTTACATGGTCCAAATCAACAGTTAGCTATTATATCTTTCTAAAGCTGAGTATTTATATTTTTACATGGTGTTAATCATAAGATAGCTATTGCATAGTGCCGAAGCTTTATAAAGCTCATTGTCATCAGCACACCAATGGAACTGAACATAATGCGATCTTATAACAGAACTCGAAGGCTGACTGTGCGACGTGCACTTAGCATGGGGCCTAGTACCAATCCTTGAGGTATAACAAATAAAAAATGCCTTTGATTGTCTTTGATCTATGAAAATAACAATAACAATAATAATAATAATAATAATGATAATACTAATAATACCAATAATGATAATATTGATAATAATAGTAATAATAATAGTAATAATAATAATGATAATATTATTAATAACAATAATAATAAGTGTTGAAACGGACAGCAAGTGAATTGAAACTAAAGTCTTTCATTTTGTATCAATTTTCTAGCACTTAAGAGTTTATTCGTATCTATTTCCGAATAAAGAGCTTTGAAGCAGTTTTTCAAAACAAAATATAACAAAAAAGACGACGAACCCCTTAAAATATGCAAGATTCGAACACAGAAGGGGTCACTTGAATATGTAGATAGATTTTAAAACTAATTTTCATCTAGACACCCTTGCTTCACTATGAGAACTTAGTTCATGCTGACTCTAGAGGAGCAAGCCACTTCGTTCTCATTTGCATTAACATTGGTTATTTTCATTCCAGAACACACGAAACTGTTAAGTTCAAGCAAACTATTAAAACAATATTGATTAAACTTATTAGTTTCTTCATCAACCAATCAAACTTAATCTTTCTGATGCCTAAGAAGTCTGTTTTCAAAACCTGCTCATCCGATGAACTTAAAAACAAATTATTCCCATGGGCCTGATGTCCTTGAGCTTCTTATTGTCAGCAAAATATGGATAACTAAAACCTTCAGGTGGGACTTGAGTAAAAATATGTCTTTTACATAAGAATACAAAACAAACAGTTAAGTCCATTCTATATTCCATACAACCCACAGATAACTTCACAGGTTTTGAAAGTGTGCTCTTCATCTCGCGCTTTTGGTATTTTCACCCTTAACTTTTTTTTTATTACAGAGGCGATTCAAATACATCTTTAAATTTCTTTTGTCTCTTTTGTTTCCGTCCCTTAGGTCTGAGCCTTTTGTAAATTACGAAGTTATAGCCGGAAAATACACCTTCGACCTCAACGTAATAGACGCAGGGCAGCAGAAAGTTTCGGTAGCCAACGTCACTATTCACGATGCTTACAACTCAGAGAGGAAAGGTGAGAATGTTGGTAAAACCTCAGAGAAGCTTACTGCTTATGCCAAATTTGTCGAAATGGACGTCATTGTGAACACAGAGGGTGGTTGAAGAGATCGATGTAACTAGTGACCTCTCTACGCCATCCAAAACGATACAGGAAATGTATAATATCTAGCAGTTCTTTTAGAGTTGTTTGAGCTCTTTACGCCAAAGGCACTCTTTTGTTTAAATGTCTTTTTTTTATAATTTCAGCGAAGGTCCTGTTTGACTCCTTTGAGTTAATGCAGGACCAACACTTTTGCTTCGGTGTTATGTCTGAATCCGATGGTTATTTTCGTTGTCGATTTTTGCCTGTAAGTCGGGACCTGGACATCTATAATCTTTAATTGCCGTTTGATTTTAGATTTAGATCATCCTAGATGACGGTAAGAGTAAATAGCCTTGGTTTAAAAAAGATTCTTAATTTTGGATGAGGTAGCTTCAAAATCGAATACTAATTTAAAAAAAAACAAAAACTGTGGCTTTCTTAGATTAAACTGTATATGAAATGAGGTGATACACTTGCATAAACTAGCATGATGTGTGAACAAAACAGGGGCAGCTAAATTTGCATGCTTTAACATGATGCGTACATAAGACGGAGATATTAGACTTGCATGCTCTAACATGGTGTGTAAATAACACGGAGTTCTAACCTTGCATGATCTAGCATGATGGGTGAAAAAAGGTCGTTTCACACGACACGTATCCCGTACGGACGACTTCGGACCGTCCCGTTGCCGTGGACAATTAAAGTGCAGTATCTCTTTTACGGTTTACACTGCAGATGCTGCCCTTGGTTTGTCACGGGCAGCTGGGGACCGGAATTTCGATGAAAAAGTTCTATCCCTTTTATATGGCCACCTTTACCCTTTCACGTGGCACGCACCATGAGAAAGCGAAAACGTTTCACCGGTTAAGTTAAGGTCCTTACGGAATACGTGTCATGTGAAACGACCTTTATTTACACGGCGTGCTGTACTCGGATGGTCCGTGAATAACACGCGGTGCTATACGTTTAAAAAAAAGACGACAAACCCCCAAATAATATGCAAGATTTGAGCACAGAAGGTGTCACTTGAATATAGATGGATTTCGAAACTAACTTTAATCTAGACATCCTTGCTCTACTATGAGAACTTAGTTCATGCTGACTCTAGAAAAGCAAGCCACCTTCTTTTTTGTGGTAAAATTGTTTTTTTTTTTCATTCCAGAACACACAAAAATCGTTTTGCTGAAGCAAGCTAAAATGATATTGATTGTACTCAGTAGTTTCTTCCAAACTGCAGTATCTCTTAATACACTTAAGACATAATATTCATTATAAATTGAGGTAGTAGTGGCTAATATTTATCACTTCGTTCAGAATTCGGTATTCACGATATGGCTATGTCCATCCACTGAAGGATTATAGCCTTCCCCTTTCAGCCGCAATATTTTTATTCTCTGCTTTGGGCCTCCCTGTACTAAAGCGGGTTTTTCTGTTTTACAATGCCGTCATCACATCATACTACTATGACAATGTCCACCTGTTTTTTATGTGAAACGAATACCTGTAACAAAATGCTAACAAATATCTAACGACCAGCACAAATGAGTCGAGTGTCCCGGTTTTCACACTCCAAGGCGTTACAATTTTTAAGAATGCTCTTTACTGCGCTTTGAAATTTCAAAGATTTCATCAAACCATCAATACTCTTAGGAGGGACCCTAAAACTTTTTCTTGATTTAAAATGAAGTGGGGAAAAAAGAGAAAAAAAATGGACATTCAACCTGGATTTTCTCAAATAAGAATTCTCACATCCAACTAATTCGCAACGGTCGAGACAATAATTTTTAGTTTTATAAAAACTGTTTTGTGTGGGATCACCTGCAGAGAATGATCTGGCCGTTGTAAGACTGTCTGGGACTCTGACCTGGTCAACTTACGTCATGCCTGCCTGCCTGCCCCGCAGAGATGAACTGCTGCCCAGGTTCTGTGTTGTTGCAGGATGGGGCGAAATACAAAGTAAGCGCAACATCTTTATCTTTTTCATTCCAGATAGGCCTAGGTCTAGTGTACACGTTCTTATTTCTTTGTAAACGATTCTCGTTTTTCATTGATAGTTCTTTTCATTTCTTTCACTATGTAATTAAGTTACAATTTTCGTGGATTCTCAGGCCCCTTCCCCTTATTACCCTCCCCCCATCCCTTTCCCCTTATTCCGGAAAATAGATTTATATCTAGATTGCAAGGTACACAGTATTTCTTTTTTATCTCAATATTCATATTTTATATTGTTTATAATAATACTATTGCTTTTCTTTTATTGTTAGTCCTGTGCGTATTTATGCAAGTGTCTTACACGTTTCATTTTTTTGTCTGACGAAGGCGTAAAGCCGACAGCTCACTTGTTTCGTCACTGTTTTTGGAGCTAAAATATATACCTTACTTGAAAAAAACTTTTTTATCCACACAACTCTACTGCGACTCCCGTTCAATCTGGGAGAACCAAGTAGTTTAAATAGCAATGGGTTAAACTAAGGTGAACCTAGAGGCAAGTAAAGAAAACAGGTACACAGAGATATAAGAGATAAATAAGTAGATAAAGGTAGAGGGACAGAGACAGGGAGAGAGGGAGAGACAGAGACAGAGAAAGAGAGAGAGACCTAGAGACAGAGAGAAAGATAGAGAGATATATAGAGAGAGTGAAAGAGAGAGAGAAAGAGAGAGAGCGAAAGAAAGAGAGAGCGAGAGAGAAAGAAAGAGAGAGAGAGCGAGAGAGAGAAAGAGAGCGAGAGAGAACAATGGAAAACCTACACAAAAACAAACAATTGCTTGATATCCCAAAACTGAGAAATCCGAATCTGGGGTCAATACTTTAAAAAATCATTTCACACCTCTTTAAAAACTTTATTTCGCACGTCTTCAAAAACAGAACCCACGTGAGTCGTGCGTCTATAATTTCCATCCATGTTGACTGTGAGTATGCAACATGCGGCACCAATCTATGCCGATCCGGCTCCTTCATTCTGCCAACCTAGACAAATGGCGATACCAAATGTAAAAGAAAATTATTTCCAAGATTTCTCTCAATCTGCTATAATTTTTTTTAATCAGTCTCTTTGCCGCAGACGGGCCGGGCTGCATAACTAAGGACTCAAAATAATTGCATATAACACCATTCCAAAAGAAAAAAAAAGTATTTTTAACACGAGAGCAGATATTCGCACAGTTTATGGAAATATTTTAAATTGGTTTTTCTTCTTAAAAACGAGTTTGTCAAGGGTCACTGAACGTATTATTGCTATTGGACAGTCTAAAGAGCTTGCACGCAAGATAATTTTATTAATAATAGAATATTATTTCCATACTTTTTATTTAAGCTGTAGCCATCAGCCATAAACATAATAAATTCATTCGATTAAACATTCAAAAAGAATCCATGGTTCTTTTAGCTTTCGGTAATGTTTATCTCCAGAGCTCCTAAAACTTATACGGTGAACCCTGATCAAATTTCACATTTCTTCACTAAGTGCCATGCCCATCAAGTGGCCGAATGAAATAATTCGAGGTTAACAAAGTCTTGACCACGAAGAAAAAAAATTGTGCCAAGAAAACCCCCTAAACCTAAAGTTTTTAAAAAGAAAACTGAAGTTTTTGTTGGTAGGAGCGCTTATGTGGAAATTTTCCAAATATCAACCTACATCTTGAATTACTTTTCATGGTATGCCCTTCTATCGACTGCGAAAAGGAGGGAAGAAAACGGTCATTTTCAGAGAATACTTTACATCAAATTACAAAACTGTTGGGTAGATTTCCGAATTTTACCACCAACTGAAAAATCTTTGCTAAAACTGATGCTTTAATTTTTCGTGGCTCAAGAATAAAGGTATTGACAGGCTTCATTTACGAAAATAATTATCTTAAACGAAAAATAGATGCCTTTGCCGATGTTTTGTAACAGGGGTACTTCCAAGTTCCGTCGAGTAGCAAAGGATTAAAACCAAAGAGAAGACTCAAGTTATTTTGTGTTGGATAAAGATGCAAATTAAACACAGTTTGTTCAATACGTCACGATAGGCTTTTGGGATTAAAAAAAAACTGTGCCAAAGCTCTTCAATTCCTGCCTACCCATCACAACCGATTGTTTTTAAAGTAATAGTTGTTTTTGTTTTTTATATTTCTATAAACTCCCCAACTTCTAGTTCTAAACAATTTTCTCATGCAGGCGGGCGTTTGCCTTCAGTGTTGATGAAAGTAGAGATGCAAGCTTACACGAACGAGCGCTGTCTTCGCGTATTCTCAAGCACAGCCTCAGCCAGCCTATACACTTACGTCAGTGAAAACACTGTATGCGCTGCCAACGGTCTCCTCGGAGGAAGAGATGCTTGCAGGGTGAGATCTTCAGAAAAAAATGACATCTTGATTTATTACTCTTCCCAGAGCGCGCGTGTGTGTATGTGTGTTTTTGTGTTCACCTTCTACCTGATTGTCTATTGTTTCATCCTTTCCAACTCGCTCACTTCCTCCTTCAAGGCTAGTTACAAACAGGTGGCAGTTACCCGATAGACACAGGATGCCGGCGGTTTTCTGATGACAATCTCGTGAACTTTCATTAAGAAACAAGCTAACCGACATCAACGATCAATTTTTGGAAGTCAATGTAAAAAACATTTACACACAAGCATTCAGAAATATAATGACGGCTAACAGCCAAAAGTTAAAAATAGCAGTTAAGTCACATGAGCAGCCCAACGGACGTATGCGATGTGCATGTATAAACCGGAAGTTTGCACATAGTTCCTAA